>JAFIRS010004539.1:0-83564 GCA_018342105.1 Gonioctena quinquepunctata
GGTTATTGCAGGTGGAGTATTTGTTGAATGTACACGTTTCCGATCCCCCGTTCCCAGCTGTCTCAGACCTCAGTGACAGGTCCCAAACCAGTAGCGGTGCCATGTGGCGGGAGTAACCGGAGAGCGTGGAGCGTGGAGCTATACCATTTCTGGCTCACTCGAGGTATAATGGTATAGCATATCTACTTCTTTGGCTTCGTTATTGCAGGTGGAGTATTTGTTGAATGTACACCGTTCGGTTTAGCATAGGCTAATGTATGGTCAACTTTCGGTTTGTCTAGGGTTCTCATTTCTTTCTCCGTGGCTGATTTTCGTGTGGTGTAAGCAGGTCCAGGGGTTGGGTTAGTTTTTGAACCAACTTCTACTTTTCTAATATCTTTTGGAGGTTTATGATCCGAATCAGAAACAGAATTGTTCAATCTGAATATTTTTTCATGTATTATTATTTTTATACGTAAAACCCTTGAACCACTCTGCAATAATTACTTACTTAAAAGGTAATATAATAATAATAATAATAATATATATTTATTTCCCTTCGGTAGTGATATACATTTGTTCTTAATAGTATATGGGTGTAGAGGAATAAATATAGTTAACCCACAAAAGGTTGCCCTCGAGCATGGGTATGAGGGTGGGTACATGGTGGAATTATAATAATAACTGTGTTAATGGAATAGTACAGAAATATTAAAGAGAAGAAAAATTTGACATGGGATTACTTATTTTGAAATCAATGATGATAATAGCAATAATAATACAGAGAATACATTAATTAACAAATATTTACATAAAAAATATATACATATAAATATACACATAATATTAATATAATACAATATGAAATACAAACATATATACTATACAATTATATCACTGTATTCGGAAAATTGCCAATTTCTTTTCAGAAAGTTAACCTTAAAGTCAGGTCAAGAAGTTGATGGATTTTCAGTCTGTCTGTTTGTGTCATCCAATTCCTCAAGTGTCTTTTAAAGAGTGAAGTAGAGTTAATTTCTTTCAGTTCTGGTGGTATAGAGTTATATAGTTTTGGTCCCAAGTAAACATATGACCGTCGTAAGGTATTTTTTTCAGGTTTTGGTACACATACTGAGTTATTTCTGTGTCGAGTAGCATGAGTGTGGTTGATCGGTATTAATTCGTGTTTATTAAGGTGTTGTCTAGTTACTGTTTGGAAGAAATAGAGTTGCCTTATGTCCATAATTTTGGTATCCTTATGTAGGTATCCGATGTGGGGTAGGTATATGGTTTTTTATACATACTTTTGATTGCCATTCGTTGAATAATTTCTAGCTGTGAAATATGATTTTTTGTTGTGGCTCCCCATGCAATTATCCCATAATTGAGGTGGGTTTCAAAGAGTGCATGGTATAGTATCCGTAAGTATTTAATATAATATAACCTATATGATATGCCTATAACGCGACCATGTTAGTGAGAAATTATTCCCATATTTTAGAAATGTTATCACAGACCTTCGGCAAAATATCTAAAAAAAAATATGAAAAACGTAACCAAAAACATTTCAACGACATTGCGCAAGAAAAGGTATTGATAGACTATTTCAACAACATGGTTGATGGGAAGCGTATTGTCGATTTGAAAAAATATCAATATTATATTCAACTGATTAACTTTTCAAAGCAAAACTTGGAATCATACAAACAGAAAAAATGGCAGGATTCTTACTGGAAGAAAAATGTCAAAGTAAAATTTCTGTAAATGTCCGATTTCTCGAAAGAAAAGCACGAAGTCATCTCCACAAGTGTAATGGGGCCCAGAGGGTTATTCCAAAATATTCTAATGATACATGTTTCAAACCTTCGAAGGTTCATCCTCAGTCATGGATAGAGCTATAATATAATAGTCACATAGAACATATTCCCAAACAAGATGGGGCTGTGAGTGTTATACTTAAATGGAAAAAATTAAACTTCAACATATAACTTAATTTTTTTCATGTAAGTGTAACACTCACAGCCCCCAACTTGTGTGGGAATATGTTCTATCTGACTATTTTGGTTTTTCTCGTATTATAGCTCTATCCATGACTGAGGATGAACCTTCAAAGTTTGAAACATGTATCATCATTAGATTATTTTGGAATAACCCTCTGAGCTGCATCAAACTTGTGGAGATGACTTCGTGGTTTTCTTTCGGATAAATATCAAAGTATTTTCTTGAAGCTGAGAACAAAAAATATATAATTGGATTCAACGGGAATTAGGACCAGGCAGTGAAACAAATTTCTTATCGCTGACGTTCCGGAATTATTTTTTCTCAAAGCTGAAATGACAATATTCACGTATAGATTGAAACAAAGAATATATCCATGACCCACCTTTAAAACTAAATTTTTTCTGCTCATGGATTTAACTAAAAAACTGTTGAGTAGTCGATACAAACTCTGGTCGATAAAAACACATTGGCACAAATTACACATTAAAAATTAAAAATTGTATATAAACAAATAGAGACACGTTGAAATGAAACAACACACAACCGTGTATGGTCAATATGCAACTGATCATCCCACCTGGAATATTCCATAGCTACATAGATAAAAAAAAAAAAAAAACTAAACAAATCTTTTGTGTATCATTATTCAGAAATCTGTTTTTTTTTACCTTTCTAGAATATGGGTGTATATTTTTGTCAGGTTTTGTGTATCACTTTTTTGTTTTACGCAATTTTCATGGAGATTGATTTGAATCATTTCTCACAACAATCTCTTTAAATAAGTCATGTCTTTTTCCAAAATTTTGACTGAATCTAAATCAAAATTGTATGACGATTCAAAATAATGTGCAGCAAGTGCTGTTTTTTCTTTTGTATTTCTATTATTTTCATAGCAGTCATATTTGTGTTGATATATTCTGGTTTTTAGGTATTGTTTAGTTTGCCCTATATAACATTTCCCACATTCACAGGGAATACTATATATTACACATGAATCTGATTTAGCTAATATCTCATTTTTCAACTGCGTGAATAATTTTCCTGTATTTTTCAAATTGTAAAAAGCAAACTTGTGAGAATCAGTTCATAAACATTTTTTATTTTTATTCAATTTTTGGGACGATGAATCATTTATTAACAAAAAATATGTAATTATAGTCATAATTCAAAAATATGGAAGAGAAATCCCACCTATTCCTTTCATCAAA
Organism: Gonioctena quinquepunctata; assembly: GCA_018342105.1. Taxonomy (NCBI): domain Eukaryota; kingdom Metazoa; phylum Arthropoda; class Insecta; order Coleoptera; family Chrysomelidae; genus Gonioctena; species Gonioctena quinquepunctata. The sequence goes on from JAFIRS010004539.1 coordinate 3,186, forward strand.
ACCGTAGCTGTGTATTATATTAATTATTAGTCGAAATAATTTTCAAAAAATGATTTTTATGAGCTTCTGAATCGAGTGATGAAAATGAAATAATGATTAAAATTCAAAAACTTATTATAATTAGCCTTGCGTCACATACCATCTCCCGGCATAATGTTTTCTGATTAGCTGCAGAATGAGGAAATCTCGAGCGACATCCAATCGGGAAACAGTACGCGATAACCATCTGAACTTTACGTCGGTAATCGGAAAATGACTGGAGACTATGGCGAATTTTGGTGTCTAATAATCTCAATAGCGTGTACCTAACGATAGCAAAGTCGGGCGCGAATATCATCAAATTATCATCAATTTGGATGATTTTTCGTTACGTTGCAATACTAAAGAGTTACGACGAAGTGATGTCACGAAGTTTTCTATCCTCCTTCGAGCGAGTTATACTCAAATGCAATAAATAAATAAATATATTTTTATTCAGCGCAGAGTAACAATAATTCATAAATTTACTAATCTAAGACATAACTCGGAATCAATTTACCTTCGAATTAGTTTGGGCAATGCCTGCAGAATGAAAGAATTGAAAACCTTACGATAGGAAATGTGTATGGTAAACGGTTTGATTTCAGAATATACCCAATACTCAAACTTAGGTATCCCGTGGGTATATTTTTTATATTTTAGTAAAATAAATATAGAAATAAGGTCCAACTTATTTGAATAAATACAGCAATGAGATCTAGCAGTACCGAACATTTTATTTTTTCTGTAAATCAGAAATAACAAGTATCTGAGTCGAAAAGAAATATCGCTGCGAGTTTTAAATTGTCACATTCCTAAGAATATATTGGATACTGCTTTAGAAGACCTCCAGCTTCCGAAGGTTCGTTTTGGTTTCGGCCAGTTTCGGTGCAAAATTCGAGTTTCGGTTTCGGCAGCACACCGGCCAAAACAACGAGGGAAATTTAATCTTCGTTCGTGATGATCGGCACAGTGGATACTGTATCGTATCCATTCGATCCGCCGTTCACTAAGACTTATTTCACATGTTCGCCGGTCAGGTTATGAACGGGGTAAAATCCTGAAGTTATAATGAAAATATCCGGTCCGGTTTTGTTCTTAAGGCCCCCACAGACGATGAGATCGGTAACGCTACATGTCGCGATACAAGTATATGAGATTTGAATCAAGTATCAACGTCTCCACACACGCTGAAACATCAGGCGCACGCACGTGATATCGCCGTTTTACGACAGTGATTGAGACGGTGATACAAAGTGATACTGTTACCGTGATACTGATACAACCACACACACGATGCAATTTGTATCGCTTCTATGTATCATGCTACATAAAGCGATACCGATCTCATCGGCTGTGGAGGCCTACAAGGCCCTAGTAGCGATACAAATTTCATTGTGTTTGTGTGGTTGTATCAGTATCACGGTATCAGTATCACCGTCTCAATCACTGTCGTGAAACAGCGATACCACGTGCGTGCGAATGATGTTTCACGATTCCGTCTCAGCGAGTATGGAGACGTTGATAGTTGATACGAATCTCATATACCTGTATCGCCACTTGTATCTCGACATGTAGCGATACCGATCCCATCGTCTGGGCGGCCTTCATTGAAAAACTTTAGTCTACGTTTCGATGTTTTCGGTGATGGATCGTTATGCTGTTATAGCTTTGTGGTATTTGTACAGAAAGCGTAAAAAGCAAAGTTATCGTAATAGGACACTTTGGGTATACCCTCTACTTCGAACACGTGATGAGATTTTTGCCTTTCGAATTCTGTAGGATGAATGATGTAAAAATGTTTTTTAATTACTTCAGAATGTCTGTTTTATCGCCGAAAATGACTATTTCGTTCTGCATGTCTGAATGTTCTGAATATCTGTTTCGTCTCCGAAATTAACAATTCAATATCAATTCCGATGGACATTATTTTTAAAACCACCTTCGCACAAAACAAATATCAAACCAAAACTACAGACTAAACCTGAAGATGAAAACCGGACAAGTGTGAACTCGCACATAGGCCACGTTTATACCGTGTCTTGGTATGCTGACTAAGGATTATTTTCCAACCAAATTATGTTAGTCAGTGTGGTAGAAACTGTGCACTTGGTCAAGTATCTAGCTTGGTTTGGTACCGAAATTTGTTCTGTACCAGACTATAATACTAAGATGGTGTGAACAGTTTGATAAGTTTTACCAACTGTGACTGTAAATTTTGGTTTGAAAGATTGCTAAGCGTTCTGTTGTGGTGTGGTTATCGCACTAGCTGAATGCACCGAATGGAAGCAATAGCCATAAAAAAGAGAGCGATAGAGTTAGTGAAAAATATGTTTTGTGATTCCTAACCTAAGTTTCCGCATCATTACCTCGGAAATTGTTTCATATATTTTTATTATTTTTTATATGAAATGAGTTGCTGCAGTTCAGAACCTCCCAAAAAGAAGTCCAAAGGTATTAATTGGACAGATGGAGAAACCAGTGCGTTTCTCCAAATATTTTTGGACAAGAAAATTATATCAATTTTGGATGGCAAAAAATTTAAACACCTAGACATTTACAAGAGCCTTGAAGAAGACATGTTGAGTAGGGCCTTTACAAAAACTGCTGAACAAATGAAATTAAAAATGACTGAGCCTGAGCTCACTGATATCCAGACATTGTCATTGACAGATGACACAATTCCGAATCAGCAGAGTTTCAAACCTTTCTCTTGGTTACATGACTAAATAAATACCAAACCAGAATCAAGTTGGTTGATCAATCATTTGACAAAACACGATGTAAATAAACGATTACTGAAACATTTGGTTTGTATTTGGTCACATACACTTGGCAAGGTTACCAAATTCACATACGGTATAAACGTGGCCATAAACTGCAATACCCCCGCGTCAGGGAACCTGATGCTCCAAAAGCCATACTTGAACGAATGCTCCATTACTCATCCGGTTTTCTTCAGGTTCGAAACCTGACCTGCTGAACCTGATAGTGTGAAAGGAGTCTAATAATAATTGTGTGATATTGAATGAATATGATAGTAACATAGATACATTCATAGTTCAAGATTTTGGTAATAAAGAATGTATGGATAATTTATTAACTGTGTGAATCACAGAACTCACCCCACGTACAGTGAAACATTTGTGATAATTCTGAGAGTTATAAAATTGTTCGTTTACCGTATCAGGACTTTCATGAACAAATAAGCATCTAGCTGAAGTTGACAGAAACATAGACTCGAACTAAAAAATAACAATGAAAAACTATCATAAAAAAAAGTTTCTGTCAAATGCCACGGTGGCTGGAAGAATATTACGGTAGACTAAGGATATATTGAAAATTTCCCTGAAGTGAAGGTTGCTTCAGCTATTTTTGTAGTAGCAATTATATTTCTGCCCATTGTTAGTTCACTGAAAAATTGTTTTTGAAATAAACCGATGAGCAGTATTACTTGATCTAATTGTCACAATTGCAATATGTATTTCTATTGTTAGTTAGATGAAAAAAACTGATATATTTCATTTCCTCATTTGTGTACAGAATACCTCAGTAACTCTTGAAGTACTCACTCCGAAGAAACATTTCATTTTTGAATTGATAATTATGTTCAAAATGGACCAAATTATCATTAGCAATAATGAATCAGATATAACGTAAGCCACTGAATTATAATTTATTGTTGGTGCCAAATATAATTGGTCTTCAAAGCCAGTTATGTGTATTCCTCAATTGTTTTCGCATGTTTCGGGTGAATATGAAATATATTGGAAACTGCAACATTTAATATATATTGCAGTTTCCAATATATTTCATATCCACCCGAAACATGCAAAAAAAATTGAGTACACACAACTGGCTTAGAAGACCAAATATATTTGGCACCAACAAAAAATTATAATTTAACCGATAAACCAATGCAGAAAACGTAAACATGTAAACTATGAGGGGGAGGTTCTGGATCATAAGTAAATGCAAACGACCGATGCCAGCTGGAGTATCCCAAACAACCGAGAAAAGTCGAGAATGACTGAAATCATAATAACGATTATTTTAGGCACTCTCGTTGGATCGCCACAATGTTGCAATATTGCAGAGATCTCAGCCATACGAATGCAGAAGACTGATCACTTCCTCTCAGGGTACATGATTCTCAAACCTAGTAATTACTCAGCCTTGGGGTGTGGTTATTACGTGAATGGATCCATAACAACTTTCAAATGAATTGAATCTGCAGGTTACCTCTACAGATAATTATAATTCATTAATTTACATTGTTCCATGTATAATTATTAGGAGCCTCATGTATATGGATCATAATGTTGATAAAACACCAGAAAAAATTGAGTCTCCACATTAATTAAATAAGTGGTTTTTTCTAATCATTGCGCATTTCAGAAACTTTTCCATATCAGCAGAATGGTGGGGTGTTCTGTGATATTCTAGTCGTAATAATGAGGTTGGAATAAATAAAGAATTGTTTTTTCTCCTTCTAATTATTTTGGTTCTAATGGAAAAATGTCAATCTTACAAAAATATACTGCCTCCGTTTTGCTGTGATACGATGATATTTTTTCAGTAGAATATTTGAAGTTATTTGCAAGGAGGACTGGATATGCGAATTTTAAATCTGAAAACGACTTTTTGGATCATGGCATTGTTTATTTGGATCATGTTGTTGGCTCAGATCCATCTAGTAGATCTTGGAGCTCGTATAATCATTATATTGCTAAAAGTATGGTTAATAAACATCATTTTGCATTATTGAAGTTTTGTGGGTCATTTTTGCGATTTTCAGCAAATTATTTCTCCCTTACGATACATGACCAAAAATTTCAAATATTCTCATGGCACCCTTGATATGCAGAAATGCAAAGCAGATATATCAAAAATTGAAGCATTGGATATTACATACATGAATATCGAGGAAAATTCCCCAATATAATAAGCTACACATTCAGTACATAATCCTCAAGCGCCATGAGTAAACTCGATAACAGAATAATACCAGCAGTTGTTAGTGGATCACCTGGAGATGTCCCACTTCTCAACGTTGCTCAGATTCATACAATAATATCATTGACCAAAAACGCAGTCAAGGGTTACGTAACTATGTGAGGTACATAAATGGGACAATGAAATCTGATGTTGTACGATTATATTATCTTCATTGCATCAACGCAGCTTCATTAACTATAGAGTTGATACACTGAGAAATCATCAACAAAGAAATGATCCTTACCACATCGATGAGTTGCGACAATTTGAGCTTGATGCAAACTCTAAGAACGTCTGAAGTGTTCACCACCGGTCGCACTAGCTTATTATAGTTCGAGAGGAGGTCGTCGTACAACCTCTTCGCGTCCGGATTTCCCGCTACGGCACCGTGTACCACTAGAGCCGAAAGTAGCCATGCACGCATCGTCTCGACGGCTGATGGGGGCATCGTGACGCCCTACCGACGCCTCGGCAATCAAGAGCCACACTGAACAGCTCCACGGAGTTCCTCCTGAAATTCCCGTTTCTCCCATCGTCACCTCCCGTCCGCCGATTTGGGACGAATTTTCCTCGGATGGGGCAATTTTTGTTAATGTTGCCAGGAAACAAGTTGGGAGCAATTAGATGTGATGGAAGTCTTTGTGCGATGGAAAGTCTTGATGTGTTCCGAATGACTTTTGTTTGGGAAATGGGAATAATGCTTGTTTCCGGAAGTTTTTCCATTCAAACCTGAGAGATTATCATTGATGAATACACCATTTGACAGTTCAATCACTCAAGGATAGTTCCATTAGGAGTATGATTACTTTCATTACTCCAGAATTATACCCCTAACACACTGAGAAAGAATTCTAATAAGCATTATGGAAATACTAAATAAATACTAATTGATAAATTGATCTTGATATCAATCCACATTTGTCACAAAGAAAATTAGAAATATCGTAATATCCAATGATCACTATTAACTCAAACTCGGATACAATTTTTTACATCAAAACAGACATTTATAAAACACATGAATTAATTCCTTTCAATGATTCGTTCGATTAAACTCAAAATTCATTCGAAAGAGGAGACTATATTGATGAATGCCTTGTACAGATCCCCCTCAACCTGCTCAGATCAATTCAACAATGGTCTCATACTTAACATACTTAGAGAGTCAAACGGAGGAACAAGCGTATTTAAGGGGGGGGGGTAATGGTGGTAATTACCCCCTACCAGAAAAACAGTTTTTTTTAATTGATGGAATGACCACTACACTCCACATCTCTACTCAAATCTTTTTCAATTTTTTCCGCCGACGAGAATTTGCTATTAAAAAAAAATTACTTAGTTTTTCGGCAATAGCTCAAAAACTATTGATGATAGAGAAAATAAAGAAACAGTTTCATGAAGGGGAACTTCATCTCAAGTATTTATAATATCAGTTCAACGTTCAACGCGTGGGCGTTAATGCAGGAGTACAGCACCTCTCGAAAGAGCAATGCACATAAACATATTTTTTTATACTATTAAATATAAATTGAAAAATTCAAAAGAATTATAGTATTATCTGAATACTTGAAAAGATGTAAGTGGTTTTTTTGGAACCGCCGATTTTATTAGAAATCGAATTTTCACAGAATGACGCCATAATTTTTTTTGCTTCTAGGAGCACATTTTACATATGTACTGAATAATATCACGCTATGAAATTGTTTAAAAGTTGATTTTTTTTTAATTAGGTATTTCTGAAGTTAACAAAATATTAGAAATCGAGTAGATATTGTAATTGTTTTTAATTGATGCTTCACATTATTATCAGTTTTATGTCTGACAAAGACATTTTACAACGTTTTGAAAAAAATACGCTATTTGTTTATGAAATATTTATTAACAAATGATAAGTTGAATATTTTTCAAAAATTGTTTTTTGCATTAGGTCATTGAGAGTTTATTATGATTGGAAAAAATATTAAAAAAATCTTCTTTTTTTTTATTTATAATAGTTTCTTGACAATTGACAATATTTACCTAATTTCTCATGTTTTATTAACTTCATAAATTAATAATTGACAAAATAATCAACTTTTATACAATTTTATAGCGTGATATTATCGAGTACACATGTAAAATGTGCTCCAGGAAGCAAAACAGAATATGTAGTCATTCTGTGAACAATTATTAGGTTTTTAATAAAATATGTGGTTAAAAAAAAAATACTCAATAAACAATAGCCTCCCATTATCAAAATTCAATGAAAACATTATTTTCCATTGAAATTGCATTCTTCCAAGTGTTCAGTATTATTTTTTCGAATATCTTTTTTCATTTCAAATCTTGTGACGCTAACATATTTCGCTTGATAAAAAAGTGTCTTTATATTTTAAATACAATGCCAGTTAGTGTGGTTGGTTGGATTAGCTCTACTTCATGTTCATAGAGATGTGCAAATAGATGTTATTGAAAGGTTTGCAAATCAGAAATTTAGGAGACTGGATTTTATTTTGTGATTTTTATTTTAACGAAAGAAATCTTTGTTTTTGTACCTACTTATAAGTATATGCATATATATATATATATATATATATATATATATATATTTAATTTTATTACATTTTGTATTTTAGTTTTGAATTGAATGAAAAAAAATTCGCAGATACGCCAGTGAACAAGCTAAATATAATATTATTGTTGGGGACATTAATGACAACATTCTTGAAATAGATAACAACAAGGTAAATGATTATTTAACCACATTATCTGAATACGGATGCATATCAGTCTAAGATCCGAATTAGACACGACCTTCACCCATCTGTTTAATGGATGAAAAGTATTTTATATTAAATTTAATATGTTAAAAATTATATCGCGAGTGGGTTGCCTAAAACATTCGTGGCCAGACTATGATCAATTGAAAATTCAAAAATAACTTTTTTAAACATTGCACTCATTAGTTTAACGAACGAATTTCATACCAATCGAAAGTATGAAGCCTATAGAATATACAAATTGGGTTTCTTATTTTTTTCCTAGCGTAACTATTGGGTTGGCAGGTATAAACAGGTAAGTCGATACTAGTAATTTACACCCATATGTTTAATAAATAAATCTTATATCAAAATAAACGCTATTTCATTGCGAACACGATGATATAGGGTTGTCTGCAAAAATCTGGTTTGAATGACGGTTGGCAAGCTTCAAAAAGCGAAATTTTGGTGCGAATGAAAATGTGCGACAAAGAGGTCCGAGCGAACTATCCCGTGCGATAGAAGAGGACGCAGCATTGCAGCTGCGCTCGGTGCGCAAAGAGAGTAAACGTTTACTCTCTTTGCTCGGTGCGTTCATCGGATGAAAGAGAGTGCTATTTGTTCGTGCAATTGAGAAGGATAGCGATAGACTAGTCAATAGAGCTCGTCCAGTATTGGGAAGGAAATCGACCGATGAGGGCACCACCGTTTTCTACAAATGGCGGCATTATACAGGCTTCAGTAATATTGGAATTTTGTGTTTACATTTTTATTTGTGCGTTCAATAACATTTAGAACTCTCTCTCTTCGTTTGTAACAAAGACCTCAAATACCAATTTACATGAGCCTAACCTAAAAACTAACGGAACCCTCATACTAACTGCCAATCCCCATTTAACCCCCCATTTCACAACGTCAGGGATTGAATTTTCAAAAACACAGAAAAACGTATTTCTTCAATTGTAATAAAGACCTCAAATACCAATTTTTATGAGCCTAACCTAAAAACTAACGGAACCCTTATTCTAACTGCCAATCCCCATTTCACACCGTCAAACTTTTTTTAAAACTCCAAAAAATTTCCCCATTTTAACCGCTTTAGGGTTGAATTTTCAAAAACACGTGTTTAATTGAGAGAACTCCGAAGCACTATCCTACTAGCATTTAGAAAATTGCATATGTATTGTCTGCACTTTAGATTGAAATATACTTTTATTTAAACTAAACCTACCTTCTCCGTAAACTTCATTCACAAGTGTGTGGCACTTCCTTCCATAATATCTAAAGTTTCTATACTTGAACGAGGATTATCAGTTCTCTCCTGTGCTGGTCTTCTTTTTGGAGTTATACGCTTGTTCCCTTCTTCTCGTTTGGCAAATTTAAACTTGGAACCGCTATTCTTTTCAGCCTAGGCTTTTGAGTTGCACAATCTGAAATCATCATTATCTTTATTTGATTCCTATATGAAGAGGTAGAAAAACAAAATAAGATTCCTCCAGATGACTGCCATCAATTATATTCCTAGTATACAATGAAAAACTAGTTTTAGACCAGTGTATAAAAAAGACACACTATTTCAGACATTGACAGAAATTACAAGTGTTGAAAAAATTATATTTTACAAAACTACGTTATCCTAATTATATTATTTAAGTATATGTCTGTTGATAAAAATGAAATATTTCACAAAGAATACATTGAAATGAATATATAGGCATACTGGCAATTAGATTTCGTTGTACTAACCTGGTAAGATGAAATTATCACTTGCGAAATGAAGTAAACATACCACTGCCGCTCTCGAGCCTGGTTTTTTTGAGTTTAAATTATTTATCCAAGCCTTATATTGTAAATTTTTGCCCGGAGTCCAAGTTTAGTGACTCCATATATTGCTACTCCTTCTTTTCAGGAAACTTGTGAAAAGAGAGGTTACAAATTCACGCTACTCCTGCTATTACAACCAAACGCACAACAGTATATATGGCTCGGCGAACGAACTTTCGACATTGTCTTCGGTATAAAAAAATTCTAATTTGTTTTTAGCTAGTATTTACACAGCAAATCGTGAAAATAAAACAACAGTCATATGGCGGCAATATAAACGAGCCTGCACTTGACAGTTCAGTTCATCTCCGACAGGGACCGTATCAGGATGATTAATTCTCCAATTGAAACGACCGTTTGGTAGGTAGAGAGGGGGAAAACACGAGTGGACACGATTTGCTGTGATACGGCGAATCTTCACCAGTGTCTTGGCATGCAGCGTTTGAAAGGTTAGGTTTGTTTGATTAATAAATAGGTAGTGCAGTTATTTATTCAACTTTGCAATAGTTTACTCGTTACCTTGCCAAAATGCCCAGTGTTAAGTACTATTCAGTAGCGGAAAAAGAAATAGGAGTGTTAGGAAAGTTATAGGAGTGTGAGTTCTCTACGTCTCGTGAGTCGCCTATACCAAATAATTTGGTACGCCTATGGAATTTCTAATAATATCCACAGTTAGACAATGGTTCGGGTATCTTCGAGAAAAATTGGTTGTTAGGTAGGGGAAGGCCAAAGTGGTCGTTTCAATACTGGACGAGCTATACTTGGCATTATTTTGGAGCAACTAGCAGTAGATTTGAGAAAAAAAATTATAAATATATAATAAGTTAATTAAATATTTCTATATAGAGTAATAGTGAGGGGACTGTTAAAAACAAAGTAGAAGGAATTTAATGGACATAGCCCTCAGAGAGAAGTGTTAACCGTAGACACGTGTTTCGGGCTCTCGGCCCTCATCAGTACGGTGGAGAAGTGCAAAGATTAACAACACTTGGTAGAAAACGACAAATCAACGGAGTCAACAAACAGAAGCCAGCCGCTCATTTGTGGTTTTGGTCAGCAGACCCTGAATTCCAGGGCAACAACCAACGTCACCACGGAGGCAGCTATAGCTATATGCGTGACATGCGCGTCCAGGAAGATAAATATAAAAGAGATATATATATATATATATATATATATATATATATATATATATATATATATATATATATATAATATATATAATATTATATGTGATATTACAGTATCTAAATGTTCTTCCAAATAAAAAATATGATAGCGATATATAGTTATCTTGAAAAAAAATGTGTGTTCTATCAGGAGACTAAATGAAAATAAACAAAGCAAACAGTCAAAAAATTAAGATAACAAAAAACATACAAGAAGGATCTTGCGTTGTATGCAAAAATTTCATTATAATATAACATAAATACAAAAATATATTGATAAAAAAGTTTTTTAATTAATCAAATCAAATAATCATCTAAATGGCAACCGCAGTTTTCAGGCTGGAGTTTTATGCATTCAGGGTCCGTTGCATTAAGCCACATGGAATTGACAAAAATTATTCTCAAATGTTTTTGTTGTAGGGATATCCTGCATGATGGTATAGTGTTCGAGCCAAACCTTTTTTTTAAACTATCCGCTTTCTTCTTTCGCAGAATAATGTTTGAAAAAAAAACGGTATTTTCTCGTCAATGAAAATTCAGCTTCATCAGTTAATGATGCAAAAACTGTTCGGAACTTTTCTTTCTTGGAAAATATTTTAAATGGTTTAACTTTTCCGTTATTGTGAAATGCTGCCGGATAATAACACCCTGCTTGGAAAGCGGGTAGACAACCCAACGTTTGTATTTTCTATAAGCTTCATAGTTTCGATTGGTATGAAATTTGTTCGTTAAACTAATGAGTATAATGTTTAAAAAAAGTCATTTTTTTTTATTGGTGCCCCTTTTTACCCATTTAAAGCACGCCTCAGCGTGTTTAAATCGAACTTTAAAAAAACGCGCGTTTTTTAAAGGTAACCATGACAACATCAACAAATCGAGAAACGTGAAGTCTAAATGACAAATTTTTTATTATTGATCTGACCTTGTAACGTCAAATTAGTATATTAAAGTATAAGTGGATAAAAAGGGCTTTAAAACACGCGCGATTTTTCGAGCACGACGGCGCAGCCGGAGTGCTCGAAATAGAGCAAGTGTTTTTAAGACCAGTTATCCACGAATACTTTACGTTATTTTTTTTTATTGGTGCACTTTGAAATCATATATACTGGTATTATTACTACAAAAAATAGAAATAAGAACTAATAATGCAAGAAGGTTGAATTCGTGATGTGACATCAGTATAACTTTCGTTGTCATGGAAATGAGAAAAACATTCATTTGCAATCTGTTACCAAAGATAAATATTTGTTGTCACCAGAGCTCAAAACTGAATGATTCTAATATCGATTTTTTGAATAGTGAGGCAGAATCACGGTTAATACCGCGAAAATCCAGTGATATATATGAAAAAGAATATGAAAAGTTCATCAAATGGATGGAGGAGCACATATAAATGAACGAATTGTGAGTAATATCTTATTTGACGTTACAAGATACTCCTGTCAGATCAATAATCAAATATTTGTCATTTAGACTTCACGTTTCTCGATTTGTTGATGTTGTCATGGTAACCTTTAAAAAACGCGCGTTTTTTAATGTTCGATTTAAACACGCTGAGGCGTGCTTTAAATAGGTAAAAAGGGGCACCAATAAAAAAAAAATATTACTCACAATTCGTTCTGTTATATGTGCTCCTCCATCCATTTGATGAACTTTTCATATTCTTTTTTATATATATCACTGGATTTTCGCGGTATTAACCGCGATTCTGCCTCACTATTCAAAAAATAGATATTAGAATAATTCATTTTTGAGCTCTGGTGACAACAAATATTGATCTTTGGTAACAAATTGCAAATGAATGTTTTTCTCATTTCCATGACAACGAAAGGTATACTGATGTCACATCACGAATTCAACCTTCTTGCATTATTAGTTCTTATTTCTATTTTTGTAGTAATAATACCAGTATATATGATTTCAAAGTGCACCAATAAAAAAAAATAACGTAAAGTATTCGTGGATAACTGGTCTTAAAAACACTTGCTCTATTTCGAGCACTCCGGCTGCGCCGTCGTGCTCGAAAAATCGCGCGTGTTTTAAAGCCCTTTTTATCCACTTATACTTTAATATACTATTTGAATTTTTAATTAATCATAGTCTGGTCAGGAAATTTTTAGGCAATTCCCTCGCGATATATTTTCAAACATACTTAATTTAATATAAAATAATTTTCATCCTTCAACCACATACTGGTGAAGGTCGTCTCTAATTCGGATCCTATATAATTAATTGATGAGCCAACACGTAATCTATCGTGTCCGGACCACATTTTTATAAAGACCAAGCCCCAAAATTGCGAAAATGTAATACCTGTTGTAATTCCAACAGATATAACAGATCACTTCACAATATTTGTTCAAATAATCACTGCAAAAATAATACACATAAAGAAATTGAAAACCAATATATAGAGAAAGTTAAAAATGAGGAATCCATTAAGAAAATCAGAAACATCGACTGGCAGAAGATTTATTACAATGACAACATCGATGAATGTACAGAGGAATTAGCAAATACAATCCAAAATGTATTAAAAGAATGTACGATTCACACACCATCAAGGGAAATGAAAAAAGCGTGAGAAATGGATTACAAGATCATTGATACAGTCGATCAGCAAAAAAAAATAGTATAATAATAATAATATATATAATAATAATATTTATTCACCATAATAAATATAAAATAAAATAACATTTATAAATTAAAAAAATAAAAACAAAAAAAAAATAATATATATATATATATAATATATATATATATACACTTGCATACACACATACCCATGCATACACACATATACACATATAAATAATAAATAAATGTTTATTCATCACCAATTTCATTATAATACATAGAATTCAATATGATACAAAATATAAAATAGGTATATCAGTAATTTATAATAGAACCAGGACGAATAAATTTTGTATACAGAAAGTTGTGCGTAGGGTACAATTATTCAATCGCTCTAGTTCTGAAATGGAATAATTCAAGAAAATAAATAGAATAGAACTGAAATGGAAGACAAAAGGAAATTTGTGATAAAAACAAAAATATTTCAAATACATAACAAACATGAGAGAGGCAGAGAGATAAGTGTGAATAATTAATTGCATTGTGTTTCAATGATTTTATGTATACTCAACCTATCTATACTTTTAATATGGAGTTTCAACTTATTCTTCAGCAAGTTCTTGGAATTTGAATTAATCAGTAGATTTTTCATTCCTTAATTCAAGGAATTATAAACTCTCTAAAACAGGTAGGTGTAGCATCGTTGACTTTTTGCTTTCTTTGACAAATTGGTCCTAACGTTTAAATTTTGTTTTTGTCTTGTGGAATATTTATGTTCGAGGAAATTCAGTTGGTGTCTGTTTTGAAATGTCATTATCACGATATTATAATATAAAAGTTGTCTCAGATCGAGGCATCCAGACTCTTCATAGAGATATGGTCTTTTTTGTAATACCGCTAGTTTTTTTAGGTGACTTTCGACAACCTCTCCCCATCCAAGTATTCCGTATCTTAGGCGCTACTCAATGAGCGCGTGATATAGAATTTCCATGCTATCGATGTTGAGGATTTTATTGAAAAATTTGTATATTATGCGACGCAAGTTAGTGCCTAGAATCCAAAAAATATCCCAATGACATACAACTCAAAACTGATTACCAAAATTATAAAAAAAAACCTTGACAAACTGATACAAAAAACTAAAAAAGACTACTACAGAAATAAAATTAACCAAAATTCTAATGAGGAAACATGGAAATAAACCGTGTTAGAGATGAGAATGGTCGAATCATAACTGATCTTACAAAAATGGTAGACATATTCAATAAAGTGTATATTCGAACAGGCAAAAATCTTTCACAAATAATGACCAGAACTTCAATCTGTAAATTCAAAGAAGAAACGAACAATAACTCCATTTTTCTGTCGCCTACCAACCACAACGAAGTTATCAATCATCAAAATCATAAAGCTCAAGGTTCCGACAACCTGAAAGCAGAAACCTTGAAATTAGTGGCAGAATATATAGTCGAGCCAATTGTATTCATATTCAACAAAACAATAGAAATGGACGACTTCCCATCTTGTTTGAAATCAACCATTGTTATTCCCATCTACAAAAAAAGTTGCCGAGATGAGGTAGCGAACTATCGACGAGTATATAATAACAAATTCAAGTGAGATCTTTGAAAAACTTATGAAAAGTAGACTAGGCTCTTTTTTCACAGGACAAAATTTGATCTCCCATTCACAGTTCGTATTCCGAGACGCACTGTTGAGTTCACTAAACACATCTATAGAGCCCTTGATAAAAGCAAACGCACATTAGGTATAGATAGATAGATAGATAGATATGATAGATAGATATCTTTATTCGTTCTGTTAATTTACATACCTCATAGAAGTGTAGAACATGTCAAATAAATAAATAATCTTAAATATAATTACAATTACAATGATTACGGTAAAATATTTACATGTATGTCGTTTCATACTGCCTGTCATAATAAAATCATTGAAAATGTATAAAATTGAGAAACTTGCACAGATATTAAAAGGGAAAGTAATCAAATCCCAATTACCAGACTTGTCGAATAAACGAAATAATGGGTTTCTAAATAAACATACTCTCATAGGTACTGATATACACTTACACAGACACCTTTGTGTATACACATACATAGTAAGTTGTCTTTATTCGTTCTGTCGAATAATATACCTCATAGAGGTGTAGAACATGTCAAATAAATAATCTTAAATATTACATTAGGGTAAAATGACTTAAGTAAGTATTTATATACATAATAATACATTTAATACATTTAAAAAATTATGAGATTCACCTGCAAATTAATTCCAGTTATCCAGAATAAATTGCAGGATGAATACATTAAGATTGAAACACTCACATATTAAAACTAATAAATTTTTTGTATCATAGACTTTCCATATTATGTTGAAAATACTCTTCAATTTTATAAAAAACATTTTTACTCAAAAAAACCTTGAGTCTTTTTTAATAATTCCATTTTCCATTAACCTAATGTTATTTGGTATCTTATTCCATATTTTCACCAAACTGTACTTCGCGTATTGTGCTTATGAGATACTACCCTATCATTAAACAAGTATTTATTATTCAAAACAAAATTAATTGATTCATATATATATAAAGAGATAACTGTCAATATATTATTTTCTCTAAATAGGGGTTTGCAACTTTCGTGACGGGCAACTTTAAAAATTTTCCTCACACATTTTTTCTGAAGAATAAGTACTCTCTGTATGTGGGAAGAGTTTCCCCAAAATATTATTCCATAACGGAGTTTGGACTGTACATATGCGTGATACGACATTAGAGCAGCATTCACATTAATATTTTCAGAGAGTACATATAAGGCATATGTATATTTTGATAGATCTCGAGTCAACTGATCTATATGAGATTTCCAATCTAGACGATGATCTATTATCACCCCCAAAAAAGACATATTTCTGGATGTTTCAACTACTGCATTGTCGATTACTATGTTTAATGCGTTGGTTTTTTTTCTATCAAAATGCATAATTTGGGTTTTATTTACATTTAACAAAAGATTATTGTCTGAGAACCATCCATTTAACTTTTGTAAATTTTCATTGACCGTTGCAACAGCCGACAATGAGTTATCTTCATTGATGATCAAGGATGTATCATCTGCATACAATATAACAGCTTGCTTAACTATTTCTGGAAGTTCGTTCGTGTATAAAATGTACAAAAGTGGGCCTAAAATTGAACCCTGTGGTACCCCTCTTTTTATAGACATTTATAGACATGTCAAATTGTCAAAGGCGTTTGAGAGTATGAGTCACCCCATATTACTTTCTGCTCTGGAAAATAACGGAATTAGAGGAAATGCACTGAAACTTATAATATCCTACCTCAAAAACAGAGAACACGTAGTCAAAATAAGAGATGTTATTAGTCAGCCACAAGGGACAGTTTTGTTCTGTATTTATATTGATGGAATATTTTCAATCGGAAGCACTGTTAGAATAGTTAATTTTGCCTATGATACTGCCGTACTTTATACAGGGAAAAACTGGTCAGAGGTAAAACAAAACGCTGAAAAAGATTTGGAATTATCAAAGACTGGATCGACTACAGAAAACTATCTCTCAATGTTGAGAAACACACTTCCTCCCATTCTGTAACTATCATGCTTCTCTTCCAGAATTCAGGGAGCTCTCAACCCAAAATCAAATGCAAATTGAATCTGTAGCATTAATAAAATATCTTGGAGTCATAATCCCATATGAGATGGAATCACCACATCGATTACAGTGTGAGATAAAATAATTAATTAAAAAAAATTTTTTGAAGACAAGCCTTTATTCAAATGTGCTAAAAAGTAAAAAATAATTGCTTTGGATGTGCTACGTAGGTTATTCCGTGCTTATAGATTCCAAAACTTGTCACTTTTGTATTCGAACTGATAACTTTGCGCGACAAGCTTTTTAATCTATAACTCACGGAATAACCTACGTCGCACATATTTTTTTTACCTCTCAGCGCATTTTAATAAAATTTTTGAAAAGGTTTTATTTTGTGCTTTTTAGTAGGTTTGATCCTTTTCGGGTGGGGCGATAACCGCCCCTTCCACCGCGACCTTCTCAGATCTATTGTGGCACGATTCTAATCAAATTAGAGTTCACCTTCAAGTCCCGCGCTTCTGACGAAGTCTCTAGCTGCCCGTAATCCATACAGTAGAATCTTGTTCGTTCAAGACCCTTGCATCTGCACAAGATGTGCTCTGCTATTTCTTCTTTGTCTTGACAAAAGCATTTTAGTGAAAACGCCTTAATCTATGCATTTTCGTTAATGCATTATCAGTTTGAGGCCTTTTTCCTGTTCTGTTCTGAGCTATCTAGTCCTCCAATGAGGAGATCATCTGAAGATCAACGCGTCCGTCATCCTGGAGCTGCCATCTTCAATTCATGAATTCTGCCACAAAATCAATAATCTTCGACTAAATTCTTGATCTCCGACCCCAAAAGTCCCTAAATACCAATTTTGAATAGAAACGGTCCATTATCACAAAACTTGTCCATCATCTTGGAGCCGCCATCTTTAGTTTATGAATTTTGACATGAAATTCAAAATCTTCGACCCCGAAAACTTCCACATACCAATTCGAAATAGAATCGGACCATAATCACAGAGAGCGTCCGCCATCTTGGAGCCGCCATTTTGATATTATGTATTTTTACAAAAAAATCATAATCTTCGACCCTGGAAACCCCCACATATTAATTTTGAGTCGAATCGTACCATAAACACAAATTTCGTCCGCCATCTTAGAGCCGTCATTTCTTCCTCTCACAAAAATCCCATAATGTATTGTCCGGGAACTATGAACACCTGCCAAATTTCAAATTAATCGGGCAACTAGAAGTGGGTCAAATTTAACTTACAAGATTTTATTACATACAGTCAGACACCGGGACAGGTGAAACTAAATAAAAGCTTGTAAAAATTAGGATGCGTTCTCTATAAGTTTCGACAATTCTGAAATATATTCTACCTGAAATATGAAAGAACACCTTATAAGAGTCTTGTCCAGAGTCATATAACTATATAAAGAAGCAAATATCCTTGATATGACACAACAATATTACAAGGCTATCATTCTGAAGCAATATCAAGAAAAGAGGCTTTTGGAACCACATCATAATTATACAACACGGAATAAGGATCGATATATGATACCTCTTGCTACTAAATTTATAGGCCAAATATCATAAGAATTCTTAGGGCCGAAAGCAATAAATAGTTCACCACAAGACATAAAAGCTATTAACTCATTATTCAAACTGAAAAAAACTGTTCACGACTATCTATCTAAAACGCCTCGTTTGTTGATTCATGAACTAGTTGGAATTCAAGTACCTGTGATAAAATCTACACCAAAACCAAGACGGAACTTTCGCAAGGCTGACTGAGCAACATACTCTAAAGAAGTCCATTCACACCTACGGTGGATCCCGCCAAAATCAGAAAACTATGGAAGATTTGCTGGCGTACTGATCGGAAGCGATGCGTAACATACCCCGCGGATACCTAAAAGAATACATACCATGTTGGAATAATAACACGGAAACTTCATACAATGAATATGAGAAAACTGTACGACAGAAAACATGGATTTTACAGCCTCCAGCCGAAAGGGTTGGTCCCTACTACGTCGACTAGGAGCTGCCACGCCTATACTCACCAACGAACCTAAAGTGACCCCTTCCCAAGTAGCGGTACATATTAAACAACGTTCAGAAAATGTACCGATTCAAAAAGAGATCGAAGAAGCGGTAAAGGAAGAACTTAAAATAATTGACAGCCACCTTGAAAACAACCCTCTTTTCTCCTCCTCTTTTACTAATGCTGAACTGAACAAGGCCATAAGAACACTGAAACTCCGGAAGGCAGCCGGCTTGGATGGCATATTCCCAGAATTTATAAAGCACCTAGGACAACCTGCGAGAGATTGGCTCAAACAATGCCTCACAGATATACTAAACACGGGACAAATCCCAGCACAGTTCAAAATAGCTCGGACCCTTGCAATTCTGAAACCAGGGAAACCAAGCGACGATCCAGCTAGCTACCGCCCAATCGCACTGCTTAGTGTCTGCTATAAACTACTGGAGAGGCTTATATAGAATATAATATATCAAACTGTCGACGATATCATTCCGCCAGACCAGGCAGGTTTCAGATCCAACCGGAGCTGCTGTGAGCAAGTGCTAGCCCTAACGTCATACATCGAATCAAGATACCAAAGGGGATTAAAAACTTCAGTAGCATTTGTCGATTTGACGGTTGCATACGACACCGTATGGCTGGATGGCCTAATACTAAAACTAAAGAAAATAATACCTTGCTCCAAGTTAACTGAACTTATGGGAAATATGCTAAGAAACCGATACTTCAAAGTCACTCTTGGACAATCAACTAGCAAGTCATTCACTATTAGAAATGGATTACCCCAGGGATCAGTGCTAGCCCCCATTCTCTTCAATCTCTACACCAGTGACATGCCGGCAACCAATTCCCAGAAGTTCTGCTATGTAGATGATATCGCTATAGCCACTCAAAGCGGGCTCTTAGAGGATGGCAATTTCACTAGAAAAACCACCAACTTCAATTTTTCAAATGAAACACCCTGTATGTTTGATGTTTTTCGGATTCTACAGCTCAAATAACATACGACAGTGTTGCAAAATTTCCATTTCACAATTAAAAAAAAAATATGACCCAATTTTTTTTCATGCCTGGAGGCCTTGATCAGATTCAAATCTATACTAATTCACAACAGTAACTCATAGTAATAGTCATTTCATCGATAAGATCAATAACAAATCCTACAGCAGGAATTGAAATTTTCTGAACGCATTTTTAACGGAAAAATCGTTTTTTTCAAATGGTACCTACCGAGGGCCATCTTGCCATTCGATAGATAATTTAATTACCAATTCAACGATATACATTATGTACACTTTCTTTTTTTCAAAACGTAGAGAGCCATCTAACAAAATGAAATCAATCTGAAATAATTGGTAGGTAACATTACATCTATTCATTCTTTCAAACTTCACTTCAGAATGGTAACAATGAATTACCAAAAATAATCGACTTGATAATATGTAATGATCATAAACCCATTACAGAAAACATAACTTTTATATAATTATCATATGCTAAAACATTAGTTTCCGCTTCTTCACTGACGATGGAGTGGATGTTGTTTTGATCAACTGGTTCTTTCCTTAGCATAATTTCCAATTTCCTGAAGTAGGTCCTCGATGGGCGCCGTCTCAACCGATAACGAACGCATATAGCATACTAGCATTGACAGCGTTCTTCTGACATTCTCCGTATATCAATATATCGATTTGGTCGTTTCGAGAATCACGATTATTATTTTCCATTTCAAAAAAACTTTTCACAAACGAAACGAGATGACAAGTAAAATTGGTATTTCACTTTCGACTTGACATTAATCATCTAATGTTTTCCATGATTCCATGATTTCATTTCATCAAACCTAAACGGATAACTCATTGGAATTTGATAGGCATCGTATAAAATATTGTACAAATTCAATAATTATCGTTTTTAGTTTTGAACAAAAAGAAAGTGGTACATAATGTATATGTATATCGTTGAATTGGCAATTGAATTCTCTATCGAATGGCAAGATGGCCCTTGGTAAGGTACCATCTGGAAAAAACGATTATTTCGTTAAAAATGCTTTCAGAAAATGTCAATTTCTGCTGTAGGATTTGTTATTGATCTCATCGATGAAATGACTATTACCATTAGTTACTGATGTATATTAGTATAGATTTCAACGTAATCAAGGCTCCTTGGCTAAAAAAAAAGTTTGTTTTTATTTTGATTGTAAAATAAAAATAAAGCAACACTGTCATATGTAATTTGAGCCGCAGAATCCGAAAAACATCAAACATACAGGGTATTCTATTTGAAAAATCGAACTTGGTGGCTATTCTGGCGAAACCGAAAATTGGCCATTTTGTTTTCATATGTCTGTCAATTCGAAATTGTGTCTCATATCTATGTACAAAATTTCATCCAAATCGGTTGATAAGTGAAGGAGATATAGGCAAGGCCCTAGTCCCATTCACCCGGAATACACTTTTATTTCTGATCGGGATATTATAAGCTTATATCGTCATGGTTACGCTATTAATTAAGAGGGTTATAACTCCCTTGGGATATTGAAGATCCTTTAATTCCCTATACCTTTTACAGGTAAAAATGAAACAAGAAATGCTAATATATATATATATATATATATATATATTTATGAAATGAAAATCAAAACATATTTAATTTATTCACGTCATTACAAATAATAAATGTACAATTTTGAAATGTTTCCTGAAAATTACTTCCGCTACTGGAAACAATTTCTTCTTTTGTATGGCTGGTGCTTCTGTTCACTACAGTCGAGTACCTGCGTCTTCTAATGGCAAAGTAGACAACATTTCTCCGTGCCAGCCACTTATACCGGGTGAGTCTGAGAGATGGGGCACCCCTATTTTTGAGAGAAATAATCCGATTCAAAGCACGAAAATTTAGGGGGCTATTGAACAACTCAAATGTGATTTTTTGAGATAATAATTAATTTTGGTTCACTTCCAGTTTCGCCAGAAATGATCTGAGTAGTAGTTTTTCAAATGGAACACCTTGTACATTTTCACATTTTTGAAATCGAGAGCAAATTCTGAACATGATAAGCTAAATTTTTTATTATTTTTTTTTTCAATTTTTTTTAAGGATGATGATTTTTTACATGTCGAACGTTCCTCTCCGATGCCATGTTGTCCGAGAAAATGAAATTAGCATTTTAATTACAATACTTTGCCACCAGCCGCTGTTTGAATGTGGCAAAATCACTGTTTTTCGATTATCTCATGTTTTTTAAATGGCATCTCTATGGGACACTCTCTGCAACAGATTGTTTCGAAGGTAAGGAATCGAATGATACCAAAATTTTGAATATCTGTCAATTATTTTCAGATTTAGCACTATTACAAAAAATGTACCAAAAAGTATTGTGGCCGCTGGACTAATGAAAATCCCAAATAATAACATTATTTGAAATTTCACTTACTATACCAATAAGAATAGTTGGCAAATTTGATGTATGTATTTCTAATAGATGCATACTCCAGAAAAATGTACTGAAAATTCTGGTTTGCTACCAGCAGATATTTCATTACGTCTCTAATTCACATTTTGAAAGTAATTCGTCTTCAAAAAGACTAATTACTAGTATTCCCATGATGGACCCCATTATGGTTGATAGGAACACAGAAATTACACTATCCATTTTCACAGATTCTGAAAGTGTTTAATAGTTTAATCTGTTTCAATAAAGGAATGTGTTTCCATCGTCAACTCCAAATTTTGTCAAAGTCGCCTTTGAATAAAAAAATAAATGAATATCTGCTGTCAAATAAGTATCAATACGAAATAACTGTTATCTCAGTCCAATCATTATAACTGTGTCATGGATAAATTTAGCCAAAATGAAAAAATTTACATGCTTTTAATTTACGGTGAGTGTCTGAAGAATTCTACGGCTGCATCAAATTTATACAGACGGAGGTTTCCTGGTAGAAGACATCCGTGTAGGACATACTTCGTGAAACTTGAACGTCAGTTGAGACAAGAGCCAAACAACCGACGTATTCGAAATCGAAATGTAAATGTAATAGTCAGCGAAGATAAAGAGAGACGTTCTAGGATATGTAGAGGTAAATCCGACTTCTTCAACACGAGAATTAGCTAATGAATGTGACGCAAGTCAATCGACTGTACAGATAATTTTGAAAAAGCATAAGTTTCGCTCGTATAAATATCCGATACATCGGAGGCTTTATGGTGGAGACGATGAAAGAAAACTTGAATACTTTCGATGGTTTCTTCATAATGTTCGCGAAAATCCTCAATTTACTTTGAGAATTTTATACTCAGATGAAACAAGATTTACCAATAGAGGGCTCTTCAATAGGAATAAAACTCAATATTGGGCACAGCAGAATCCAAGGCTTTACCATCAAGGTAATCCTCAAGAAAGGTTCGGATTTAACTGTTGGATGGGTATACTTGGAGATCGATTCATTGGGCCAATTTTTTTTGATGGATCACTTACTGGAGTGAGGTACCTAACGTTTCTTCGGGATGATATCGAGCCAATCATTGACGACCTTCCATTGGTTCTGCAAAATTTCTATTTTCAACAGGACGGTGCACCCCCTCATAATCATGGAATGGTAATCAAGTACCTGAATAATGCTTAAAGAAATAAACTAATTTCTACACATGGTCCCATCAGATGGCCACCTAGGTCACCAGACTTAACCCCCTTAGACTATTATTTATGGAGAACAATAAAAAAATGTATATGCAACTTCTAGTGAGACACGCGAGGAACTGCAACAAAAAGTCATCACAGCTTTCAATAATATCAGCCCAGCAGAGTAAACTAGAGCAGTTCGAGCAGCAGTCAGAAGGGTGCAATTATGCATGGAACATAATGGCCAACATTTTGAGCAATTTTTATAGTAAGAGTATTAGAACATTGTGCTACGTATTTTTTGTTTTCAAAAATTTGTAATAAATGTTGATAATCCTCAAAATCGCGTATTCAAAATAATAAATTTAACGTATGATAATTTTCATTGTTGAAAATCGTTATGAGACAATTGAGTGGAAGTGATATTTAAAAATTTCCATCATTTTGGTGTTGTTTAGTCCAGCGGCTGCACTATTTTGTGGTAAATTTTTTTATAATAGTGATAACTCTGAAAATAATCGACAGATATTCAAAATTTTGGTATCCTTCGATTCCTTTCCTTCGAAACAATCTGTTGCAGAGAGTGTCCCATAGAGATGCCATTCAAAAAACATGAGATAATCGAAAAAAAGTGATTTTGTCACATTCAAACAGTGGCTGGTGGCAAAGTATTGTAATTAAAATGCTTATTTCATTTTCTCGGAGAGGAACGTTCAAAATGTAAAAAATCAACATCCTTAAAAAAAATAAAAAAAAAAAAAAATTTAGTTATCATGTTCAGAATTTGCTCTAGATTTCAAAAAAGTGAAAATGTACAAGGTGTTCTATTTGAAAAACGAATACTCAGATCATTTCTGGCGAAACCGAAAGTGCTACGGAATCAATTTTTATCTCAAAAAATCACATTGTAGTTGTTTAATAGCCCCCTAAATTTTCGTGCTTTGAATCGGATTATTTCTCTCAAAAATAGGGGTGCCCCATCTCTCAGACTCACCCGGTATAAATCTTGTATTATTTTTGGTAAAGGACTTCACTTTTCGACGGAAGTAATGATTGTCGTGCTTTTTTAGCTTTTTTCGGAATTCCTCCATTATATCGAAAAAAGATCGTCGATTTGGGGTGAAAAACATGTTTTTAACGCAAAAACAGCGATTGATAGCAAAGGTCTGTTCATAAACAAGTAACATAGCAACAACCTGGCAACAACCAAAACTCCTATAATCGACGGTACCTGTTTCAAATATATCGGAAAGGTAATAAATTGAAACATTTATTCCATTTTGAAATATATTTTTTTAATTAAAATCGGTTAGAAATAAAATTATCTATGTACCACGGGAATTAATAAGCCTTATAATTTCCTTGATACATGAATAACTATTATATTATTCATTTACTTAGGGTTGATCGCCATTATGTTGAAACTAATGAACGAAAGTTCTCAATTGAACTGAAATAAGTTCTCAAGTTATTTACTTTGTTTTCATTGTATTAAATTTTATCTATAAAAATTATGAGCATGTTATATATTGTTATGAACTGTATCTAGCCTGCTGAGTGAATACATTATTATTACTTTTCATTTGCAAAAGGATCATCCTTTATATTTTTGGATTATCTACCAGAGTCTTTTCTTGTCAATTCAATGAAACTTTGCTTGAATGTCTAACGAAAACACTCAGGAGTTAATTGTCACTCGATTCAAATAGTTCATTGAAATAGACGTTTTATTTCATCTTATACAACAAAATAAGTTGATAATGACTTTATGGCACAATGTCCTCAAAATCACATTTACCATCATCAGATGATGTCTAGTTGTTTCATTTCGTTTCATCTCTCCAAGTCGCATTTCACCATTCACAGTGATGGACAGTCAAGGAAAGTAAACTTTATCTGACTCCTTCTCAATAAGGGAATGGTAATATCAACAGAAAGATATAAAAGATAAAATGTGAGTCAAGGTGACGCATTAGGGCATATTATGGCGTCTTTCATTTCCACTACTTATAGAGAGTGGTAGCTCACAGTCAGTGGCGGAGTCGTCAGTTCGTTTATTGTATATTTTCATGGACTTTTGTGAAATTGAGGACGATTATTAGAAATGAATAATTAATTCAAAGTTAGATATATTTATTATATATATATATATATATATATATATATACGATAAGGTGAATAAATCGAAATATGAGAGAAAAAGATTGTTAGTAATATTTTCAACAACTTCAGTAATTGCCAAAAATATTGAAAGAATATTTCTGTTAGAAAATATCCTATGTTAATTCCGTTCTGCATGGTATTATAAGTGTGTAATATGTTTTCATGAAAAATATGTCCATTTGCAGATATAAATGCTCGTAGGAAATTTTGTTTGTCCTTGGGTGGATTCCTTATTCTGTCACATTTGACACAAAATTTGTCAATTTTCAACCGACGAAAAAAAAGGAGGAGGTTCTCTAGTCGATGCGTATATATTTTTTTTTGTATGACCACGCATAACTATTTACAGAGTAGTCCGATTATGATGATTATTTTTCAATGGATAGGGTAACTTCGAAGTTGGTCCCCTTTTGACTTGAAAAAAAAGTACACTCCTAAGGGTAAGAAAATTGGTTCACTCACTGAATTTTCACTTCTTAACCGACTCTACCACGCATAAATTTGTACTGGGTTATGTGATTAGGTTGGTCCCATTTGAATATGAGAAAAAATTAAACCCTCAAGGGTAGAAAAATAGGAGATGATTCATTGATTTCACACCTGTAAATCGATTCTGTTGAAACATAATGGAGGCCCGGAGTTAATCTGATGATGGAGACAGAAGACAGTCAAAGGATCTCCTCAACGGTTCACCTCATCAACCTCGTGTTTAGGGTACTATGTACATATATATAATAATATGTCCTGACTAACTGATTGACTGATAAACGATCAACGCCCAGACCAAACCGCTGGACCTAGAGCTAAATTTTTTACAGCATTTTTTTTTTATATTCCAGTCCTAAAGTGGTGAAACGGTGGGTGAGAAGGAGGGTTGAATTAGAGTCATGGAAATTGATATATAGAGATGAATGTGTTTCAGGGTTTTCGAAAATTGAACCCTTAAGGGGTAAAATGGGAGTTGAAAGTCTGTATAGTAAGTTTTAAAGTTAGGATCATAAAAATGGATATTTGGGGGTTTTTTTCACAAATAAAAATACGTATTTTGGTGATTTTGAAAATTCAAACCCTGAAGGGGTAAAATGAGGGTTTAATTGGGATCAGAAGTTTGTAT
The DNA here is from genome assembly GCA_018342105.1 of Gonioctena quinquepunctata. Classification (NCBI taxonomy): domain Eukaryota; kingdom Metazoa; phylum Arthropoda; class Insecta; order Coleoptera; family Chrysomelidae; genus Gonioctena; species Gonioctena quinquepunctata. The sequence continues at coordinate 30,094 of JAFIRS010004539.1, forward strand.
TGGAATTCCGTTAGTTTTCAAGTTGGGGTCATATAAATTGGTATTTGAATTCTTTGTTACAAATAGAAGAAATATGTATTTCAGTGTTTTCAGAAATTCAACTCCTAAAGTGGTGAAATGGGAGGTGAAAATTTGAAAGGGGTTCCGTTAGTTTTCAAGTTATGGTCATAAAAATTGGTATTTGAGGTCTTTGTAAGGGATAAAAGAATATATATTTCGGTGTTTCCATAAATGCAACTCCTAGGGGGGTGAAAGATTATGTTGTATCGAAGTTTTGAAGTTAGGGCCATAGAAATTGGCATTTTAGGTCTTTGTAACAAATAAAGAAATACTTGTTTTCAGAAATTCCGTCCTTCAAGAAGTGAGATAATTTATAATAATCGCCACAAAAAATACAATGTACAACGCGGACGAAGTCGCTGGTACCAGCTATTTCTACTAGTTGAAGTATATAATAGTTAATGTAAGGTGGGTAAGTAAGTATTTCAGAAGTAATACAAATTAAGTAGGTAGGAATAAGTAGATTTTAGTCACAAAAAATCAAAAAATAAAAACTTTTTAACAAAAAATTAAACCGACAAAAAAAGAAACTGAAAAGCAGAAAATAAAATGAATCTTTTTAGTCTTAATAACTAAGCTTCAAAACTAATGTAAGTAACTAATTTTGAATCGGCGCCAAACAAACAATCCACGAAGATCATTAAATCACTTCAAGGAAATGATCAAAACAAAATAACAGAAATGCAACGTGAAAACTCCAGCGATAAACAATAACCTTCCAAAAATGTGCTCTCCGCACGACCACTCGCAACGACGTATGCTCTAACGTGTGTGCCCGTTCGGGTAACTGTCTTGCTTATATTGACCTCGAAAAAACGCTCGGCAATTTCCTGCGAAGGGACGCGCCACTGCCGCCGCCGCGCACTTTACCCTTTACGTATTTAATCTGCTTGTTTATTTGGCGCCGACTCAAAATTAGTTACTTACAGCAGTGTTGTAGCTTATTTATCAAGATTAAAAAGGTTAATTTTATTTTTGCTTTTCAGTTTCTTTTTTCGTCGGTTAATTTTTTATGAAAAAGTTTTAATGGAATATAATTACCAATGGAAAATGATTTGTACAATTATTGTATTATCCACTTCTATTTTGATATTGATGTGAGTGTAATCCACCGAGCCGAATAGACGTGTGTTAAATCGCTCCCTAAATAAACAGTTCTTAAATAAAGATAAAGATAAAGGATCCGTATTTTTTCTGTGTTTTGCGGTAAGAAACATATTGAAAGTGAACGAAGGAACAGCCATACAAAAGTGCAAAATAAACGAAAATAAGTGAAAATATTGGACAACCGTGTTAGTAAAACGATCGAGTGAAACGTCGTCATGTTTATTGAATCAATTGGTATGTACATAGACCCTAGAAATTGATGAAAACCATTGAAGAGACCATAAAGAAATATATAAAATAACTGCCAGACATTGCGGAGAGCATAGACAGCTCTTATCGCTTACCTCTTATCGCTTCATCCTCACCACTGAAATAAAGCAACCCGTACACTTTAAAATAAAGGCACCCTAGTCTTAACATTAAAATGCAAGGTGCTGATCAAACTGAACCAAATATACGAGGAAATTGTGAAGAACAGAAATGAAATCAAAAACTCTATAGAAGCCAGTGAAACAAGATTGCTTTTGCAAATACAAAAATTAAAAAGTACTGTTCATACTAGAGAATGAAAATTCAGAACTCAAAACCGAAGTAGAGAAATTGAAGAGAGGAGAGAGAAAGAACAATCTACTGATTTTTGGACTAGATACAGAAAATAAAGAAATAAACACAAGCTTTATTTGTCAAGAACTGAATCCACTCATCGGTGTTGATTTGAAGGAAACGCATATTAATGATATTTACCCCTTGGGAAATAGTAAAAATAGACCAATTAAGATTGAATTTATCTCTTATCTTACAAAAAAATTAATATTAAAAAACTGTCCTAAACTTAAAGGTACAAAAATCTCAATTGTCCATGATCTTACTCCCCAACAGAGACAGGAACACAATATTCTCAGGAAGCATTTGATACTAGCCAGACAGGACAAAAAAATCTCCTACATAAAAAATTACAAATTGTATGTAGAGGAAGTGGCTTATAGTGCGGAAGATCTTTCGGAACATCAAGACCGAGAGGAACCGAAAACAAATAGCGCTCCGACAACACCATCACTAATCTTCAAAAAAACCACTGAGGACGATTTATTTGGACAAGGACTTGAACCGGCAGCTACTCCATTAACAATCACTCCAACGCCCAATACTACCAGGAAACCTTCAACTCGAGCTCAAGAAAAATAAAAAAATCGCTTTGGAAAACCCTAGAATAGCTATACCTACTTTCTCTCATTATTATATTAGTTTTTTAATTTTTTTTAATTCTATTGAGTGTATTATATATTTAAAAATATTGTGAAATGGACCAATACATACGTGATTATGAATATTCCGCATTAGAAACTATCGTAACAGACTTGATGGAATTTGATAGCCTCATACAGAAGAATTATAACCAACTTAATATCTTTCATGTCAACATTCGTAGTATTAGTAAAAATTTTGACCAACTCGAAGCTATCCTAAAGCTGCTTGAAACTGATATGGATATTGTGGTATTGTAGGAAACATTCCTCATTCCTGATCTATACTTATATAAGATGAAAGGGTATAAAATTATATACAATGAAGGCATGTGGAATGAAACGATGGTACTGTAGTGTTCATTAAAGAATCAATCCAGTTCAGTCACACCATTGAATATATAGGCGGTATCAAAGAACTATCAGTTAGGTCCCCATATAATGAATTGAAATTCCACCTAACAGCGTTATACAGGCCTCCATCAGCTAGAACTGAAACGTTTCTGAATAACTTGAATAATTACTTGGAACAACAATCAAAAGAATCATCCGACTTTGACATCTTCATTGGAGACGTCAATATAAACACAAAAATATCAGACACTTTAAGCGAAAATTACTTAAACATAATGAGTGAGAATAATTTTATATCAGCAATTAATGAATACACAAGAGTCCAAGGGGAAAGCAAAAGCTGTATTGACCATTGTTTTATCAAAACAAAAACACCAGATGATAACTTCAAGCCATTCGTACTAAGAACACCGATAACAGATCATTACCCCATTATACTAAATTTAAACTTCAAAGAAATAATTAATTAACAAAATAAATCCCGATATAAAGAAATCACTGATATAAATAAACTAAAAAATATATAAAAAGCATAAATTGGAGCGATTTTTAAACAAAAAAAATGTCACCAAACTAACAAATATTTTCTATGAAAGAATAATGAAAGCATTAGAAGAGAGTACAACCAAGATAAAGATAAATCATAAAAAAACGAAGAGGACCCCATGGATAACAGAAGCAATACTAAATTCTATCAAAAATAGAGATAAAATGTACAAAGCCTCGAAGAGAAATCCTGATGATTGTAACTTAAAACGTAAATTCTTATCTCACAGAAATAAGCTGAATTTGTTACTTAAATCTGACAAAAGTAATTATTATAAAAATAAAATATTGGAAAACTCAAATAATAATAAAAATGTCTGAGACATTGTAAAGGAAATAACAAATTTTAAAAAATGTACAGAAATTATAAAAGAAATTGAAATCAATGATGGCACAACTACGGATGAAAATTCAGAAATGACCAATGCGTTTGTAAAATATTTCACCAATGTAGGAGCGGATCTTGCTAGTAAAATAAAAAATTAGAACTATCAACCAAAAAGGAGTATAAATGAACAATCTTCATTCCTAACACCTACGGATGAAAAAGAAATCAGTTAGCTTTGACAAAATAACAGCAGAAATCCTAAAAGAAATCAAAAATCACGTCTGTAAACCTATTTCGCACATAATCAATAACATCTTCTCCTCTGGTGTTTGTCCGCCTCAGTTTAAAAAAGCAATAATCAAACCAATTCACAAAGCGGGTCCAAAGAAGTTGACTAAAAATTATAGACCTATATCAGTTATATCCAATATTGCAAAACTATTTGAAAGAGCGTTGAAAAACAGGATCACATCCTTCACTAACAAATTCAAACTGATTAATAACCGTCAATATGGATTTCAGCAAAATAAATCGACCCAAGATGCTATAGCGTATTTGACATCTACAAGATATTTTAGAGGACCTAGGATTTCGAGGGGAAGCTAGAAAATTGATAGAAAGCTACTCAAGCGACAGGAAACAACAGGTATCACTCAATGGTAGTTTGAGTATAGAGTGCACTGTGGAGTATGGCGTACCACAAGGAACTGTGCTGGGTCCAGTGCTCTTTATACTCTACATAAATGATCTCTTTAACATTGAATCATCTGGAGAAGTCATCAGCTTCGCAGATGATACCGCCATAATTTCCGAAGCTGAAAATTGGAATAATTTAAAAACCATCATAGAGAATGATTTGAAACTTATCAAAAATTGGTTCGACTATAAGTTACAGACAATCAATTTTGAAAAAACATTTTATATGCCCTTTTCATGTTATGAAAACACAAATCCTCCATTTAGAGACCTGAAAATTAATAATAATTTGAGAATAAAGCAGACCGAGACGATTAAATACCTAGGAATAACAATCGATAAACATTTAAGATGGAACATACATATTCTGAAACTTTGCAATACCCTGAGAAGTATCTTATATCGATTCAAATATATCGCCAAATTTTTTGAAGAACAACATCTCAATGATTTATCACGCATTGGTTGAATCCAGATTGACATATGGGATAATAGGATGCACTAAAAGAACATATTAAAAATCTTGAAGTTCTTCAAAAAACATTTTTAAAAATTTTACTGAACAAACCTTCCCGATACTCATCTGATTTGATATACTCCGAATCCAAAATCCTTGACATTCGTCCTTGTATCATCCTGCTTTGAATTCAAAACTAAAACTAATCTTCGGAGAATAGAACATTTTTACGAAACAAGATACAAATCCAAATACTTCAAAACACCTCTTGCTTCAAAGTCTATAGGACAAATATGCTTTTCGTATTTAGTACCAAGGTTTTTCAATTTTATTCCAGTTGAAATAAAAGAAATATCTTCGTATAGAGGATTCAAGAGAAAAGTAAAAAACTATTTACTTAATTCACCCAGAATTACTGTTCATGAGCTCGTGGAGGCTGGTATAACGGCGTAATGAGATCTCATTCCATCTCAACTAATCAGTTTAATGTCTTCCTTCAATTGCCTTTTTATATATCATTTCTATGTATTAAATTGCATATTTTAATTCTGTAATTTCCATTTTTTATATTTTATATCCATTTTTTATATTTATTGACCACTAGGATGGTCGTATACTAGGCAAGTGTTTTTTTTTATCAATTCCTGTTGATGTAAAACTTCAATTGTCTTCACTATATCATTTTTCATTTCCTTTTAAAAAGGTTTAAATTTGTATTTTGTAATTAACAGTTTCGCATTGGTAACTCTCTTTTCTTTAAACCTTTATCAAATCCAATAATGTGAGAAAATCTTAAATTGAATTCAAACATACTTTCTCATCGTTTTACTCAGTATTCATCGATACTAATTTTAAACATAGGCTACACTCACACCACAGACAGTCACTGACTTTGTGGTTTTCTGTTTATTTGTGAAAAAATTGTATTAGTCGTCATCTAAATGAAATTGTATTTGCACATTCTTTCTTTATAACAAATAAACTTATTATTATATTATTAAATTATCATTATTATTTGGTAGACCAGTGTCCGTTGGATATTCCTTTTTCCTTTCTATTAATTTTCACCACATTTTTATTAACTCGCTTTCTTGTCTGTCTGTTTGTTCGTTCGTCTGTAATAATGATAATATTAAGAAGCAATCGATTTTAAACTAACTACCTGATGGGCTAGCGATTCTAAACTTCAAACATATCTCAGAACTGGATGATAAACAGACAAACAGACATATATAATCAGTTGAAGAGAAACTGAAATAAACCTGAAATTTTCCTGAAACTTTGTGATTGTGAATTTTCAATAGCAATGAAAATTAAAAACGTGGGGCGCATGCAATATATAAGAATAAGGACTGTAGGGAGTAGCTGTCGTTGAGAAAACTCACACAACACTTAATATCATTTGCAGTGCAATACAATTTTGTTAGTGACTTGGGTTAATTATTGATGCATCAATTTTCTATTGAATATTGAAAACTCCAAAATAAAAATAAGTTATTTGTGTGAATATCTAACAGAAAACAACTACTTCCCCGGCTAAAACTACGATGGACATTGAACTACATCTGATAAATATTTTGAAAGTACCGTAACTTTTCTATTCCAGTCTTAATTAAGAACTCTCATTCATCATATAGATGAATCAGGCAAAGAAAAATATTTCCCAAGGAGGAGCACCCACCAGAAATCAGTTCTAACATTGATGCAAAACTTGCATCGCATTCACTGGGTCTTCAATTCATTTTTCTCAACAGAAATCTATTTCACGCTTCCTATATCATCAGGAAGAAATGAGAAACACATTTTCTAGAAGCAAACTCACTTTACAAAGATGGAAAAATGTTTTCCTTTTCAAAATGAATATCCCAAGAGGTTATCTTGAACGATGGAAGATAGTGACTAGGAATACTCATTCAGTTATGCAAATCTGGATGAGTCCATTAGTAAAATAAATTCAGATATCTCAATACTCGAACAAATATATTCTGAGCACTTGTTGCGGCTCAATGGAGCTAGACTGAACTTTTAGTTTTTGGTAATCAACGTGAAAAAGTTGTGGCACATCCACATTTTATTATGAGTAAAGGAGATAACATTATCACACCCAGTAATTCTTCTAAAAACTTAGGTCTATTTATTAATTCTAATTTGAGGTTCAGTACCCATGTTGGAAACCTTTTGTAGAAATTATACTTCAAATTAAAATCCTTATTTTTCAATCGCAATTTTTTCAGTCAAGCAATAAGATTACAGCTATCTGATTCTCTTAGCCAACTATCATATTGTAATATTAAATATTGGTCCACTATTATGAGTAGCGATAATAGAAGGCTACAGAATATAAAATTTTTTTGCTAAAGATTCACTTTCAACTGGAGGAAGTATAATCACATTTCGAATACCATGTTAGCATGATATGCCTTATCCACAAACCGAATAAATATAATTATCCCTCATATTTAGGAGATAAATTGAAATCTGGTTCACAAGTGCATGATTGTCCCACTAGATATCGTGATCTTGATACCGTGCCTAGACACAACACCTCCTTGTTTCAATCTTTTTTCAGCTATTGTTACAACAGACCCCTCACTAAAAAGTATCCGGAATACACACTACTTCAAAAATAATCTACAGAAACATATTATGGTCAAGAGACAGTGATCAAATATAAAGTAACACATTATGAGCTATGGATAGTGACCGAACATTGTAATTTCCCACCTTCTATCCTCAAACAATTGTGCACTTACAATATTGTATTATTGTATAATTACAAGTGTATATTGGACACTGTATATTGATAGGATGTTTACGTAAAAGAGTAGCTAAGCTGAACGGCGCCAACCCGTTCGACGTCTCCTTTCACATATATATTTGAATGAAATAAAGACACATTATTATTATTATTAGGCCCGGTATTTTCACCTCTGGTTATCCTATGAATAAATTAACCAACGGTTAGAATATGCTTTTGGCACGTGTATTGATAAATCAAAATCACATTCTAACCATTGGTTAATTTATTCCTAGGATAACCGGAGGTGAAAATACTGGGCCTTAGCATGATTCCACATCTGATTTTATGAACAACTTGTTCATATTTTCAAACCCAATCAATTATTTATTACATGCGACCCACGTTTTCTGTTTTTTAAACTTACAAGTATTTGCATAGCTAGTAAAAATTCACAATCACAAATTCTCAGGACAATTTGTATGAAGTTAGGAATCTGTATGGGGTTATCAACCTGTATGGGGCTAAGAGAAATTATTTTATACTGTTTAGTCCGTTTTAAAAACGTGGTATATTAAATGTTTTCATTTAAATAATCATTAATTGATGGTCCCAGTTTCTAGGCAAGTCATAAAAGTATTTCATTAGGTATTTGCTATTATTGAACACATTTTTATGCTTTTCGGGTAAATCTAGAATATGTTTGCAGTATGATTTATTTTGTTACATACTTGTCCAGTGAATGATTAATTCGTATTTACAGTTCTAAAAAATATTATTGGGATGGGTTTGGATTGGTTTACCGCTTAAGAATATCTTGTATATATTTCTTTTGGCATCATGACATACAAACTCCCTAAATATATTTATGTTCCATTGTTCAATTTGTCGGTAGGCCAAGATAGATTCATAGAATTGATGGTGTCCTGTTGTTGATACATATTGGGTTAGTGGAGAAATCTTATTCTCTTATATGTTACTCACCACTCATTTCTACATCCTTTTGAAAAAGATGCTTTACCTTCAAGAACACATGTATGTATATATTTAAAAATGATATAGAATTAATTTTCAGGCATCTGAATCAAAATTGCACAAAAAACACAGTTTATCTTCATTCATTTTTTATTTTATCTCATTTCAATAAAATTCTTCCATGCCTAGATGAGGAATGTTAGGCTAATCATGCCCGTTTCATTGTGAATGAAATTATTCGTTACAAAATCAGAGTTTGTTGTTTGAGAGACTAATTGGAACTGAGATCAATTGTACTAATTTAAAGTGCAATGAAATTATTGTTATTTTAATATATCAGAGAAAGTTATTCATGGTTAGTGCACCGATTATTGTCTCGAAACTTTGAAAATGGTAAATACCTCTACAAAACGAAAGGTGGGGTAGAAATGAAAAATCGTGATTTTCCCAGTAGGCCTAATCAACAGAAGTTCATTTTTGCAATTGAGTACGGCTCGTATCCCATAATTTATGTCCCAGAGTATATTTCTATTATTCTTTTCTTTTTGTTGGTCCGGGTCGGTTGATGTTGATGCCTACATAATCGTCTTCGATGTCAGTGTTCCTCTAACTCATTTTCCGCAATGAGAATCTGGGCTTCCATACATGTAATTACCCTCATCTTCGTCGTCGCTCTCGATGATGATGTCTGTAGCATTCTCGTATGATTCACCATTGCAGAATCCACATACAACAGAGCACTCCAATCCACCTTTCCTACAGCCGTATGCTCCACCGCAACCCTTTTTGCAATTTCAAATTATTAGTGAGCCCATTGGTACCAATCCGGATGGATTCCACGCCATTTTTGGATTTGGTGCTAGTAGCACGGGAGGTAGCGTAACATTTTTGCGAGGAATTTTATAACGAATGAATTTTATTCAAAATACTTTATTAATATTCAATAGTCATCAAAGTTACTGTCAGCTGCCGCACCCGCGGTGGAGCTGCAGCTGACAACAGATAAAAGTTGCAAAAAACCTAGTACAAAAAAATTTCATACCGTGCCAAAATTTATAGGGTGATATTTGAAATCATTCAAAGCAGAAAAATACACGTCAGCGGTTTTGAAGAGGGTGGGTCATACGTCAGTCACGTGACTCAACTATGTCAAAAATGTCAGAGTATAAAGTCATTTTGTACTGTATTTAATTTCGACAGCTGAATATTTTTACTTTCTAAATAATAAAAATTATCGTCAGCTGCATATACAGCCGTGGTAAGACCGTCAGTCAGCAGCTTTAACATGCTGGACGCACAGCGTATGTGAGCGTTGTATAATCACCCTGAGAGTTAAACTGACGGTCTCAACACCCCTAAACATTCATTTAACGGCGATTTTTATTGTTGTTAACAATAAAATGACTATATTTCAATTTCAATAAGTATTTTAATAATTTAACATAAGCTATGCCAACTTTCTGTTGTGAATTTTGAAGTTTCCCCAAATTTTGATATATAACTCAAAATATATTGATATACAAGAAAATGTATTGATCAAGAGTTGTAGAGTATAACATTTCCCACAAATAACATACTCAAGAATGTTTCATCCATCCATTTGTTTGAATAATATAGTGCACCAAAGTTGCATCACAAAAAACCTGAAATCACCGAAAAGTGTAGGGTCATTTTTCAAATGTAAAATACTTGAAAACATATTCTTTATTGAAAATGAATTTGAAAAAATATATGAGCTATCTATGATAGTGGATTATGAGATTTCTGGACACACACATTTCTTTAAACCATTTTTTGTTTACTTTGCAATGCATCGAATAAAATACTTGAAAAACTATTTCAATCGTTTATAACGTATATCTTAATAATCTCACAGAGATCTTACTTATTAAAATTGGAAAGGTAGACTATATACTAAAAATTCGCTTCCCTATCGAATCTCACAAAAATAAACCCTTCCATTTTAATGTTACGATGTATGATTGAAAATCAAAAGGCCAAATAGCCCAAGTTTAATAATTATTCATGACGGATTGATAAGTTAATCGGCCATATGCAACACAAGCTCTTTTTTATCATAAAATCCTTTATATGATTGAGTAACACGTCTTCAGGCGCCCCTTGGGAGTGAGTCAGATCATTTTGAGAGGAACTGGACACTCTATAGTTCGGTTACTCAGCTTCCTCATTTATAAAGGCAGCGACTATAGTATTTCGTGAGTATATGTATTATATTCAGGTGTTATATAACTATTGCTATGATTATCATCGGTGATAGCAACGAGTTAATACCGACAAAAATAGAACGAGTGCACAGCAGGAGTTCTATTTTCTTAAGGTTTTATTGAGTGCTATCACCGACGAATAATAGACGCGACAGAAATCTGACGTCCAATTGACATCATCGTGATCCTACTGATATCAAAATGACATAAGAATAATGTAAAAGTATTATTTTTTTTTCGTAAGTGTAACTTTAATAGGACTTTGTCAATACGTAATTTTTACATCATACATTGAATTTTATCATAATCCTTTTAAATATATATATATATATATATATATGCATTAACTCTTAGCTAATGTCTATTGACTGATAAATACTTTTGAATTTTCCCCCGACGAGTCTCGAACTGTCAACCATTGCATTATGAAGCCTGCCTGCTATCCAATCGGTTGATCCAACTATTTATATTTACGATTATATATGCCTACTCAAAACATCATTGATTATTCTTGAGGAATTTTTATTTAATTTATAGTAGTACTCAGTGACCCTGTAATGTCATCTATGCTATTACGTCACCTGTTACGACTAGTTGAGAAGCCCACATCCGTTGGTGAGTATAACCGTTCAAAAGATACGAGGGGGAGCGGGTACTTTTGACTAGCACTAAATATACATACAAAACTAGGGAAAAGCATCAATGAAAAAGTTAACTCTTTAAGGTTTATCCAAACTTTCGGAAATGTTTATTTCCATCATTAGGGAGACTACAATAGATGAAAAAAACCAATAGTAATACATATTCAAGTTCGAAACATTATGCTACTCACAATTTTGTTGAGGTTGGTTTCAATGATGTTAAACATTCATCTAACATACTGATACAAAAAAAAACGTAGATCCCACGACCCCAGGAAGTCGAATCCCTTGGTGTGACAAGTGAAACTGACAGTTTAGGAATGAATCTCTCTCTCTCTCATTGTATTGTCCTCTGCTTCCAATATGGCGCAATATGGACATCCCCCCCTGCGGAAAATCCGTCCCCATCTGACCTTCAACATTCCATTTTGTTAATTTTGAAAATTGTTGTAAAGCAAAAATAAAAGTTGTTGAGTTCCTATATTTTAATTTCGCCTTCCCATACAAGCTAGGTAACATTTTCTTATTTTATATATTTTCTTACCTTTGACTGTTGTCTTCTGCCAGTCTGGCGCCCAAATACTAAACAAGTCAAGTAATTGATGAGTAATTTTTCTAGTGGCCTAATCTGAAGAAACTAGTAGAAGTCGTTAATCGCACCTTACTCACGACCCACCGGTTCGAACAGAGCAGCCTATCGGTCAAGTGATTTTCACTTCGTACAATTCAAATCAGATTATTCAAATTTTCGATTTAAAGAAAAATAGTGTTGCAATATTAGAAAGAATAAAGGGTCAAAAAAATGTTATCGCAATGGGCATACTCGAAACCGCTGATGATACGCTGGTAGCAAGCAGACTTTTTAAGAGCATAATACCGGATACCCAAAAATCAGTTGTGAATACTTGGCGACTCGGAAAACATCGCGCCGATGGAAAACCCCACCCACTAAGAATTACACTCAACTCAAAGGAACTTGCATCAATGATTCTCAAGAGCTCGAAAAATATATCGACAATTAATTTTCCAAGTCTTTCTAAAATCTGATAGTACATCTGCCCAATCCAAATAAGAGCTTCACCGTCGCACCCAAAGTGGAGAAACAAACTTGACTATAAAGAACCTCAAAAATGTCCCGAATATTGTCTCAATCTCAACTCCAAAAAGATTTCAAGATGTGGAATTCTCCCCACGGCATCCAACAAAAAAAAATAACCGAAATCGATGAAGAATACAACGTGAACGGTACTAAATCCAACGAAAAGGAACCAATCAACATGCTATTTTGGAACTGTCTGAATTATGTCTTAGTGACACCCTCCTTCTTATTTATCTAACTATAATATTATAGATTCTGTTGCTATCAAGGAAGAATCGACGGGCAGAACCAGCGGTGGAATTTGTATATTTTTTCAAAATAATATCAAAGCTTAAACTCTAGACGCCACCCCCTGGTGGATAATGTGCGAGTTGACTTTTCCTCATAACTTCAAAATAATACTATATACTGTTTACTTCAAACCCACTTTGGATCTCACATATGTATTGAAATTTCTTTGTGTATCACTATTGGAAATATCTGAAGCTCATTCTGACACTCCTATACTAATAGGTGGTGATTTCAATTTTTATACACAAATACTTATTCCCTCAGGATAAACGACACTACCTCATTCTATGACGCAAGACATCAATTTCTCGATGAACTGATCACCCCTGATGAAGTTTATGCAGTATTGAATAACTGTAAAAATAATAAAGCACCAGGCAACGATGATATCCGATATGAATTTTATAAAAATCTACCACTTAACTGGATACTTTATCTAACATGTCTTTTCGATAACATATTGGACACAACTATTATCTCCGCGAACTGGAGTAAAATCATTTTTAAAATGATCCACAAGGAAAGGCCCATGGAAGATCCTTCAAATCATAGAGGTGTAGCTCTAATTAACTATATAGGAAAAATATTTACTCAAATTCTTGCAAATAGGCTAACGTCTTGGGTAGAAGATAATAACGTACTTCCGGAAATACAGTCAGGTTTCCGAAAAACGAGAAGCTGCATCAACAACGTGTTTGTTCTCACGAAAGTACTCACCCTTTTCGTGGATTACAAGAGAGCATTCGACTTTGTTAACCACTCTTTCCTATGGCAGAAACTTTTTAGTCTGGGAATTAGCTACAAAATGATTTCAATTATTAGAAATATTTATGACAAAGCCTCAGTGAGAATCCTTGGGCCTGAAGGATACACCAACCCTTGTGATGTAACAACTGGAGTGCTCCATGGTGACCCTCTAAGCCCTCTACTATATTGAGCAATTTTTCTTGGCGAGGGATGCGAAAGGAATAAATCTAGATAATAACTGGAACTGTTTATGTTACTTTATGCGGATGACTTGGTTATTCTCTCTGAATCAGAAGTTAAACTTGGTAAAAAATTCAGAATTCTCAGAATATAGCGACCAACTTCTCCTATAGGTAGACGTTAATAAAACTAAAATAGTATCATTCTCAAGAGGAACGAGATTAGAGAAAAACAGGTTTTTGTACAAGACCAAAACAATTGATTTCGTTAAAGAATTCGTCTAACTTGGTATCACATTCTCTTCGTCCTCTCTTTTCAATAAAATATCACGTACAACTGTTGAAAAAGCGAAGCATGCTACTGGCTCAGTGATAGCTCTGATGAGTAAAACCAAAATAGACTGCTGGACATCGCGTATGCAACTACTCGACTCACTAGTCCAGAGCATTGTAACTAGCTGTATACCAGTATGGAGAACAACATATATCGATCTTTTGGAACGAATACAACTTAATTTTTTGAAGAGAGTACTTCTTCCTATCAACACCCCAGCATTCATTACTATCTTTAAGCACTTACTAAATTGGCTCATCAAACTCTATCAAATGGAATACCATAGACTGTCAAAGATCTGTTTTCTAAGGCAACTGGAAATAACAACCTCCGACCCCAAATACAATTGGACCAAGCAAATTAAAACATTTCTGGAATTTCAAATTTTCACACAAATTTAGCAGACATTGATGCGACAATTCTTGAAAAGAAATAAAAAAGATCTCCTGAATAATTTCGACTGGAAAACAGATCGTTGGCAGTACAGTGCTCTTTTCTACTTTTCTACCCAATTCTATCTGAGAGCTCAATATAAGAATGCAAATAAAGATAACCCGAGTCATAGCACAAATCAGAGTATCAAACGAATACATGTTGAAGCTCGCCTTCCACGGGAGCACTTACCGTGTTAATCCGGGAGAGGTATGTACCATTTGTAACCAATAAAGATATGAGACAATTAGACACCTACTTTTTGAATGCCCTACATACAGTTCAATGAGACCAGACAATCCAGAATTTCTCTCAAACATTGAGAGCTCCATCGATGCTCTCGATAATATCACGTCTTCAAATGCAAAAACTATTTATAACCATTCGTAGAACATCGTGAAATTGAGATCTTTCATCTTGAATGAATAATATATCATTATAAATATCATAAGCTCTTATAGTTCATAAATCTCTCTCTTTCTTTCTATAAATAAAAACACAAACACAATATACCCATCACTGTTTTATATACTGTTTCCATCCTTATAATATCTGTAAAAAAATCAGAATCCCTGTTATAAAACTGTAGAGTTTTTAAAAACAATGAAGATCTATCTATCTATCTATCTATATGCAAAGAATTATTTCCTTAGGTTTTACATAAAACTGTGACTTACCTTTTTCATGAAGTATACCACGACTTTAATACCGCGGACAAAATATCCGCGACAACATATGCTATCCAATAGACAAAATATCCGCTGGCAAAATATCCAGTTGATAAATTATCCGAAGAAAAAAACCGACAGACGAAATATGCGGTCGACAAATTGTAAATCGTAAAGCATATTGTAATGCAAATGATTGGAGAGAGTTGTTACTAATCATGATGCCGCTGATAAAATGGAATATCCTCAAAACGTCGCATCTGTTTTATCTATCAATTGTATATAATTGCATTCAATTATTTTTTATATAATTTATTAGCTGTCAGTTCATTTAAGTTAAAAATAATTTGGTATCAAAATGGCGTAATTTTGTTAATATTCCATAATTAATATGTAATATAACTTCTCGCTATAAATATTGTTTGATAATTTGTCCAAAACATTTTGTCTATGGATATTTCGTATGTTGGATATTTTGTCTGCGGATATTCTGTCGGATGGATATTTTGTTTGTGGATTTTTGTCGTAGTGTGGAAAGTGAGGGTTTTTTATATAATACATCAATAAAAATAATTATTTTTTCCGTACAATTATGATTTGAGAGTCACATTTTATGTTAGTATGATGTCATAATAATGTTATACAACATATCATATTAAGATCATGAATAGACTCCATTTTATGTCAAATTTACGTAACATTATCTTGATCATTAAAATTTTCTTGGATATCAATGTTTTGAGTTTTTCATGGATATTTGAGGAAACTTCAAAATTCACCGCAGAAAGTTGACATAACCTATGTTAAATTATAATAATACCCATTGAAATTGAAATACAGGGTCATTTTATTGTTAACAACAAATAATATCGTCGTCAAGTGAATGTTTAGGGGTGTGAAGACCGTCAGTTCACCTTCAAAGTGTCTATACAATGCTCAGGTACGCTGGGCGCCCAGCTTGTTCAAGCCGCTGACTGACCAACCATTATTTTTATTATTCAAAAAGTATAAAAATTCAGCTATAAAAATTTCATACGGTACAAAATGACTTCATACTCTGACATTTTTGAGATAGTTGAGACCCGGGACTGACTATAACCCACCCTCTTCAAAACAGCTGACGATTATTTTTTTTTCAAATGATCTCAAAAGTCACCTTATAAATTTTAGCTCGGTATGAAATTACTAGTTGCACAATTTTTTTGCAACTTTCACCTGCTGTCACCTTCAGCTCCACCACTACTAGAGTGGCTGTCGATCAGATCACTTATGTGATAATGGAAAACTATTATCCTTATGATTTTCAGCCATTATAAAATGACTTCTCCAAATGCAACGCTACCTCCCGTACTATAAGTCCTAAACGCATGATGCCGTGCAGCGTCCTTTGTTGCTGGTAAAAAAGTAAGGATGGATTTACTTTTTATTGTCGCTTTTGCGGAATGTTAGTAGCGGACTTCTTCCAAGTTTTCCTCTTACATGTTGCATACAAAGCTCAGAGTCAGCGGGCTCCAGCATCTGCGATGCCTCTTGGTTCAGCATGCTGATCTTTGAAGATGCCAATGACGGCATTGAGTTTTAATGGTTGCGAACTTGTTTTTCCTTGTTCGAAGAGGGGTGATATCGTGTCATAGCTGTTAACCGCATTTGAAAAAATGATTTTTCCGGCTGCTTCTTTCACTTCCAAACTATCCCCGGTTTGCGAAGGTAGATGTTGGTTTTGGATGATCCTTATTCAGCAGAACCTAAAGATCGACGTTTTCGCCAACGATAAAAACATCGTCGTATGATGAGCAGAATCAAGACATCAACACCAGCCTGTTTAACAGTAAAGATAGATTACGTTACACACATAATGTTATTGTGATGATAATATTGTTAATATTTTCATTTATAAATGAATTCTATATACACATTCACAATTTCATATACCTATAAATGATAATATTATTATTACAATAATTTTTACAAAATTTACCGTGAAAAGATTAAGTTGGACGATTTCTAGAAAGAATGTTTACGTTTCCGCCGCTGTAATTCGTTACACATCAGACTTACAAAGAAATGTAGGAAATTAAATTTCTGTCAAATTTGTATCAGACATCTTTGTCTCGTAGGATCAACCGTTGATAAATTATTTTGAAAAAACAATTTTTTGTTCAAACCTCCCTTTCCAAGGTCTACTGGTATTTTTCTTCCGGGTCTGGAACTATATCAAAATCATTCCTACCTCACCTTTAGGGCAGAGGCCATTTTTATTCCCTTCAGACTGGATTGATAGTAAAGTTTCTTCTTTATTTGCATCAAATAATTCAGATTAGTACTGGTAAGTGAAAAATTAATTGATAACACCGGCCGACAAATTAAAATTTTTGGCTCGTTGTTTTCATTTGAGTGTTGCATATCGTTAATTTTGAGTGTTCTGAACACAAAAATACCTCCATATTTGCTCTGTCACATCAGGTTTTTCTATATATTTTAAGAAAAAATCAATTATGTTGCAAATACGTAAATTTAAACATTTATGAAGAAAATATCAAGTACAATCATACGATAGGACTATGTAGAGTACCTAATTTAATTTGCGCTTCTCTGTAAAATATCGGCTGGGTGTGATTTTTTCGTGAATATCATCAAGAATATCACGTTTCAGTGACCAGCACTAATCAGCCATCAGATTCACATTCCATCGACCTTGGTACCTTGTTTCCATAGTTTTGGTGTCTTAATGAAACCGTTCTCCCTGTTCTTCACTAAAATCACCAAGATTTTCAGGAAAAAAATCCAGATGTGAATCTAGAAAGTGGAGTTTTATACTCATATTGCATCCCAATTTTTTATATTTATCCAATAAAGTTGCCACGATATTTTTATAGTCAGGGTGTTTTTGATGCCCTAAGAAATCGTTAACATTTTTAAAAGCCAGCCAATCTTCTAATTCAGTAGTATTCATTATTGCATCAAATTCCCCGTCTTTCATCAAAGATCTGATTTGTGGTCCATCGAATACCCCTTCTTTTATTTTTGCATTAGATAATCTTGTGAATTTTTGACCCAGGTATTTAAAACCATCATTGTCTTTGTTCAATGCTTCATCAAATTGTTTCATCATACCCACGATTTGAGTTGTATTTTGAAGCCAAGGTAAGCATTATATGCATTTTGCACAAAATCAGCAATTTTTTGTTTTTGCTTTGAAATCATAAAATTTCCACGAATGTAACAAAATGTATCCGCACTATTTTGACACTTTCTTGAGGACATTTTGTTTTGGAAATGTTGTTCAGCCACAAATCATTGATAAGATTCAATAAATATCAAAAGTAAAACATTAACACTTTTTTTAAATAAACACTAATATTTTAGTATAAATTTTGTAAACAAAGTTACTGTAACGGCTTATTCTCATGTAACGCCTTAATAACTGGGTGTGTCGCTGTTGCAACGAATAGATTTTCTCACGAGAGGTCGCACAATTTGAAAAAAGAGCGCCAAAACTTAATAATTTACCTTATTTGTATTAAAACAAATAAAATTTCGTATATATTAATTTTATTAAAAACCTGACGTGATACGAAAAAATGAGGTCTGGTCTCGTCGTCAGCACCACAAAATTGGTAGAAAAAAATCAATAATATTTTAAACAAGGAATATCATGTCGGCCGGTGTAATTTGTCATTTGGGGGTAGTAAAATATAATATTCAAATAATTTAGTCAAATATAACATTTTCCAATTACTTTGATTGCATTCAAATCGTAGTTATTCGCAAAAATTGCTAGGTATTGGACAGAAAAACAACTGTTCTACGTCTTTGCTAGCGTTTCGCGATTTACCTCTCGCTTCTCTTCAGGGCGAAAATAATTGAAAGAAAAAACAATATCATAATCTTTCACAAAAACACCGACACAATCCACCTCAACTGTAAATACGGTTGAACTCACCTCAGACATAGAACTTGGTGTCTGTGTTGATGTGCATTGTGACAATGCATCGTTGAAATAGTTGGATATGGATCAATAAAATATATAAGGGGCTTGTCAACTGACGACTAACATTCAAGTGTGAATAAAACTTATCAGTAACGACAATAATAAAAGTAGGGATAGAAAAACATTACAAATGAAAAATATATACAATAAATTAGTTTTCAACTATAAATCCACCTTGATACTAAACTCTCATGGTCAAAACATGTCCATTATGTGAAAGGCAAATGTGAGAAAGGTATCAACCTCCTAAAATGTGTTACCAATAGAAGATGAGACGCAGACTCTAAAGTTGCACTGATGTTCTACAAAGCTTATATTCGGTGTATCTTGGACTGCGGCTGTTTCCTCTATGGATCAGCCAGTGTCATGTTTACTATCAACCGTATACAATCCAAGTGTCTACGAATCTGTATCGGAGCTATGAAATCAATCCCTACCCCAGTACGGCTAGCTGAATGTAAAGAAATACCGCTAGAAAATCGACGAGAATATCTCTCGATCGAATATATTATTAAATTGAGAACTTGTGAATCAAAATTATTGAAAGGGATCTATGGGTTGTCTATTGAGAATTTAACTAATAAATGTTGGTGGGTAAAAACATCCCCACCTTTAGCAGATGCTTTTTTCAAAACAAACAATTACCCCAACATTTACTTAATGAATGAAAGAATGCTTATGTATAATGTTGACTACGAATCAGTCCTATGGAAAACCAAAGTTATATTCCCCCAATATATGGAATCATCGAAATTCAACAATTGCCTATTGAAGTCCATACTCAGTGGTTACACTGATAAGACACTCATCTACACAGATGGTTCCAAAAAATAATATGATAGTTATGGATGTGCGATATATATTCCACATTCAACCAATCGAAGAAAATTAAACTGTCTTCCCTCTGTTCCATATTCACTGCAGAAGCTATAGCAATTGAGAAATCACTCTACTGGTTGGAAGAATATAAAATAGGTCAAGCGGTGATTGTATCGGACTCTAAGTCTGTTCTCAGTAGTTTAAACTCAATTCACAACCATAAAATGTGTAGTCTGATATTGAACCTCAAAAACAAAATCGCGAATAAAGACATTACATTTATTTAGGCTAAGAGTCATTCTCGGATTTCTGGAAACGAAGTGGTCGACAAACTAGCCAAGGAGTCTGAAGTTGATGGACACTTGGAAAATTTTACACAACTAAAATACATAAAAAATAGAACACTCACGAAATACGAAAAAACCCTGTTACACCCTTTTCTCCCTGTTAACATTCCACATATTACATGTCTAAAAGATCTGCCGCAACAATTGCCCGATTAAAAACCAATCATGGAAGATTCCCGGCACACCCCGCTAAATTAAAAATAATCCCTTCATCTCTCTGTGTTTGCGATAATTCCTCCGTGTGTGATATGAACCACATTTTTTCCAAATGCTCCAATCATAATTAAATTAAATTTCTTTCAGATAACAAAATTTTTTTGTCAGTTAACATTCCCCATCTGCTTGCTGTTGAAAATAAAAATATCTACGATTATTTATGCAACCTCTTACATAATATAAATATCATAATATAAAATAAACCACATTACGAATTTGAAATATACTTTTCCAATATTCTGTGGCAAATGGAGTAAGTTTTACGCCAAACCTCTCAAACAAAAAAAATCACTTCCAGTTTTTCGGATGGATGGATGGGTCAATCATATTCTACTGAGATATTCGATATCTGCATGCCTGAATTTCTGCTGCGATTAATATGGATAACTTCTAAAATAAACCTTCTGCGCTCGATGTTTTCATGATCTTATATATGTGTGTTATCAAAATCGAAATTGTGACCAAGATCATGGTGATGTTTTCCGGATTGTGATAGATCTCTACAATCATTATTATGGTGTCTTACTCTCTTTCCCAATAACTGCCATGTTTGTCCAATGTATACTTTTTCGCAGTTAATGAATTCAATTTTGTATATTACATTCGACTGTATATTACATTCGACTTCAGGTAATTTGTCTTTGACTTTCGGGAAAATTCTTATCAATTTATTTCCATTGTACAGTGCTATTGTTTCTCTGATAGCCCTTTTACGTAAGATAATTTAAAATACTCTGTATTCCCCTCGGTGGAAACAGAGCTAGTGTTTGAGTTCGGACGATTATGTAGGATTCTATTGATTAGTGTTTGGGAATTGTTTTAATCTGTGTTTCATTCCTTTATTGATAGCTGTTTTTTGGAAAAGGGATGATGTGATAAAAAATTGAGAGGTCTACCCGGATTACTGTGTTTTATATACCAATTCCTCGACAAACTCCCATCCTCATTTCTTATCACAAGAGTGTCAAGAAAAGGTATTCTATTATCTTTTTCATTTTCCAATGTGAATTGAATTCTACTATGAAAATCATTGAAAATAGCCAGCACTTCTTTTTCACTGTTTTGGGGGATGGCTGTTAGAATATCATCAACGTAACAAAACAGGAAGGGTATTTCGAATGGAAATAAGTTTCTAATGACTATCCAATAAATAATTCATCAATAAATTTACAATGCACATCAACACAGACTAATTACGCCTGAGGTGAGTTTACCGGTATTTACAGTTGGGGTGGATTGTGTCAGTGTTTTCGTGAAATATGATATTGTTTTCAATTATTTTCGCTCTAAAGAAGCGAGAAATAAATCGCGAAACGTTAGCAAAGACGTAGAACAGTTGTTTTTCTGTCCAATACCCAGCAATTTTTGCGAATAATAATTTCTATGTTCAAATGTTAACTTTGTATTTGCAGGAAACTTCATAGAGTCGTCTCTGGAGAAGACAAGAGAGGGACTATAATTCCGCCATAAATGATTTCTAAAAGAAATGAAAAATAAATAATTTCAGTTTTATTGGTGCTTCTCGAATTCAGCTAAATGTGATTGTTCCATTAAGAATTAAAAATATTCAAGAAAAAAATACCGAACGCGAATAGTGGCACAAAAATATAGGTCCTCTCCTCTGATAGTCGAAAAGTGCAGACAGTTCTCAAATGAACTTTCCATTTTCTTTGTGTATTCCAAGGGCTTTCGAAAATATTATAGATCAGAAATTCAGGGAACTGAGACTTCATCAATAGTCATATTAATATATTCAGTTGAAAGGACAATTAAATCCCCCAATTCATCAGGCTGGAGGTAAAACTCTAGCTGAGCACTATAGAATTATTTCACTCCATATCTGATCAAATCATAGAAACATGAAGGAAAAATAAATTGTTAATGAATATTAAATAATCCCCCGAAGATGATTTGAATTTAGAAAAGCTGTGCCAAAGCAAAATGCAGGTCATTCACCAGAGTAGAATTGTTTGGCATTCGATAAAAATAAGCTGGCCTTATGAATTGTGATTAACATACTCATCAGTAGGAAATCAGTTTGTACCTAAATTTCATGTAAATATTTGAGAATATTGGTATAACAAAGAAAATGTGAGTCTGTTTCCAACTAAAAGAATAGGAATCGGTCAAATTATTCATCAATTTTTTTCCCAGTTAACAAACAAATCCAGCTGAATAGCGACAAATATAATCTCAATTCGACAAAGTTATTCAACGAGACAGGGCAAAAACCGTGCATTGGGATATGCGAATTAAATAATTCATTAACAAGCCAGCTGCTTCAAAATCGTTACCATTTGCTACTTTGCAAATGTTTGTTGCGAAATGGGAAAATATTAACCACTTCACTCGGGCTGACCATCTATACACCAGTTTCGGAGTATTTGTCTCTCATCAGTACAGGGTAGGTCAAGCAGACAATTGATAATGTCTGTGAATCCGAATGAAACGATTAAAATTCTTCCACTTCTTCGTTGAGAATGCATCAACGAAATGGAAAACAACGTTAGGTAACGCCATATCGAATCAACTACTGCAACTAACATTACCAACTTTATAGTATATCCATCCTTAGTTGGATGACGATGGGGTTTGTTAACCAGCACTGATAAAACATAATAGGATTTGTGCTTGCATCGAACTTGTCGACCACAGGCGGAGATTTATTATTTTACTCCAAATGTAACTTTGTCTATTTTTGTTTGAATATGTGCCGAAAAAATCATAATGAAACTGAATTTGTTGTTTTGATTTTCCATCAAATTCTTTTTTTTCCAGGTTTGGTACCGGCAGATGTTCAGATGTGCAGATCACTGAGCGATCTAAGATATAAAAAGTACCAGGAAAGTGTATAATAACAAATAATAATAACAAGCATCACTGTTTATTCAGTGTTCTGAAGAATAATAATAATGTACTCATTCAGCATAAATGCTACATAAAAATTACGAAAGTAGACAATCAGGACTTGTTACAAACATAATTTTATATGTATAGAAAAACTAAACCTAATTAAATTAAATTCAAATTAGGTATGGAATTATAAAAATAAAAGATAAAAACACGCTAAAAGGGCCCACAGACGATGCAATTTGTTGTACAACCGATCGTACAATAGGTTGCACTATAAATCGTACAGACAGATCGTAGAGAGTTTTGCCCACAGACGTGAAAAGAATTCAAGCGATCGGTTGTACAACTAATCTTGTATATTTCAATTGTTCTCCATGGCACCGACTGTTTTAAAAAAGGGAAATAGCTGCTGTAGTTGTCGAGTTGTTCTCATATCATTAATTTTCGTTTTTAAAAGCTCTATCGTTGCTGCTGGGTTAATTTCCTTTATTTTTTTCAATAAAATTTCGTAACTTGCATTACGTTTATGTTTATTCTAGTACTCATTAGATGTTACATTCCACAAACAAGATTGCTCCCTATAAATTTCGATAAACTCTTTCCAAAACTGTTTATTGTTCTCCATTTTAGCGGACAATCTCACTACACAATTTTAATTTTTGAAATTAAATCGTATCAACAAGCACCAAATAGATACACACGTTCAAACGAGTTGTACGACAGATTTTTAAACATGCTAAACTTTCATACGACTCAACCGCGTTGTACGATTAATTGAACGATAACGCCACACACGTTGCAATTTTCGTTCAAACGGTTGGACCAACCAAGATTGTACAACTTGTTGTACAACAAATTGCATCGTTTAACATTTAGTTATCAAATTTTCTCAAAAGCTTTTTGAACTGATTTAAATTGTCACAGTTTTTTATAGTCACAGGTGGTTTATTAAGCTCAATTACTGATTTCTATCAAATAGTCTTGAAATCTAATTGTACAAAGTGTTAGGATTGAATATCTCAATAGGAGTAAGTGACTGTTCAACTGACTCATTATAATCCTCTTGCGCTAATATACAATATAAATAAATTTAAATAACTTGCCTAATGATTATTAATTTAAATAATTTTTTTTTATCATTTATTGAACGTCGCCTGATTCTGCGACTAGGCTTTATACCGTTGCCGGTGAGCACACTTCCCCCATTTTGTCGAATCCTCTGTTATTTCAGAGATAGGGTTCTTCAACGAGCTCAACATCCATGAACTCGGGACTGCCATCTTAACGTCCCATCCGAAGTACGGCATATTTATCGTCATATCTCGTGCTCATTGCTATTACGCCTCCAGTTGCGAAAACGAGACTACGCTACAGTTATTCGGGTCATTTTCAACGCACAACTTCCTTGGCAGGTGGTCACCCAACCAAGTACTAGCCGCGCCCGGTGTTGTCAGCTTTGGATCTTGATATAATTATCATTTCGGTAATCACATTATAGAAAGATTTTTTCTCAAATCAATGAAAATTGATTATATTATTTTTTCGTAGTTTTAAATAAGAAAATATATTTTTCTTTCTGCACTAATTGTTACTCATGTACATGTGAATCATTGATTTGGAATAAGTTTGGATTTATCGAAAAATGGCTTCGATAAACGCTCCGCACTCACGCGTAAAGAAAACTTTGTTCACATGAAAAAAGAGATTTTTCCTCATTAATTTATTGATGAAATGGAACCTGACAAACAAACTCCATTACAACTGTTAAATTCATCAAGAAAGAGAAAGTTCGAAACTTTACAGCATATGAGGGATGGGGTCAGAAGAAAAGTTTGCTTTGATGAACCATCTACTTCGCATGAAATCTCATCAATGAGCCAGTGCAGTTCTACTATGATGACTGAGCTTGAACACAGTGAAGTGAAGTCTCCTTCAATCAGTTCAAGGGTCAGAGGAATTTAGTGTTACCAGAACCGAATATGAAATAAGTGAAAATATCCTTTTTGAGTATCAGTATTACAATCTGAATATGTCAAAACCGAAATGTAAATATGTTGATGAGAAAATACAGGTTAAAATCAAAACAAAAAGAAGAAGTATTGGAACTATAACATCAAAAGTGTGTATGCTTGGAACTCCAACCATATTCATGGAACCATCAAAAGGAACTGTTAAATGTGACGCAAGTGAATCCAGTTTTTCCAGTATCACAACGAATAACTCTAATTACCTCAGGTGGCACTGATTGTTATCAACATTTTCTAGGCCATGTTGATGACATAGGATCTTTGAAGAAGAGGAGCAGATTTTTTGTAGGGTTACCCCCGGATACCTATTTCTTAATTGAAATCATTACAAAATATGTTAACATTTTGATTTTTTGAAAAAAATTATACTGAATGATGCCAATGTCAGAATTGCTGATGATTTCTCTATGTCAAAATCAAATGTATCAAAGATATTTAATAAAACTGTTCCAATATTAGCAAGTATATTCAAAAAATTCTAACTTGGCAATCGGCATTTGAAATTCATGCACATTTACCTATAGCATTCAGGTACAGATACCGAAAAGTGCAGTCAATAATAGATTGTTTGGAGATAGAGATTGACATATCATCAGATGCTGAGAAACAGGCCCAAACATGCACAGAACGAAAAATTGACCTGATTATAATGAAAAAGAGCATTACGACAATGTATTTGGACATTATTTTTCAACCGATGTCCTATGTGATCACTATAATGTTCAGTTGTTGATTGCCTGATGAAGAGTTGTTTATATGTTAACTATAAGGATATTGCTTAATGACCACGTTCATTATATAATCCCCTTGAACATCGACTATCGATCCTGGCATTAATGTATTTCGTACATTAACCAATTAATTTTATTTCCTATCTAATTATCGAAAATGTATTTTATCACCGGAAGTTGTTTGTTTAATCCCTAATTGGCAATGTTCAATAGAATTATTTCAACTATTAGGGACATTCTTTCATGGCATACTATGATTATTCGAACACCTACAGTTCATTGTTCATTGTTCAATCACAAGAGTGTATTAACATCAATGTTTTTTCTTACTCTTGAGCAGGAACATGACTGGGTCGTGATCAGAAGTCTGTAATTCCCCTAGATCCCTGAAGTCCAAGTCAATGGTAGTTGGTGTTAACCCGTTATTGGGGAAGTGGGTTGGTTCATTTGTGTATTCAATGACAACAATGTTGTTCTCCGAATACTCCCATAAACAAAAGGAAAAAATCCTCAATTAAACATTGAATAGAAGGATTTTTCTGAAAATGTATCAATTCATGACAATAATGAAGTAATTATGATTCCACACCTGATTTTTTAACATCCTGTTCATAATTCCGAACAAATCACTCCCATAATATTGCCCTATATCTGTTTGTTTGCTTCCAGCATTTCCACTCAAGACCGTGCATTAAAATCCCTCACTAGTATAACTTTACTACCTGAATTAAGTAGTGCCTACATCTAAATCTTGTTCGCTAAATCTATTTCTTGGCTGGTTGTAAACAGAGTATGCCTATATACTCAATAATGATGGCTACACACCCCGCCCTGGGTGCATTGGGCCTGTCCGCCCTGACTACCGAAAAACCCCTAAATCTAAAATCAAGACCCTATCGGAGCTTGGTTTCGGACAAAAGCATAATATCTACGTTAAGGGTATTGGTAAAGTCAATAACTCCGTCAACATCAAGCATGCATGCCTTAACTGGCATTAAAATGAACTTTCTCAGAGAGATCGGTATTGGAATCCATTTGAGAACAAACAATCAATAATCGACGAATCTGTAGAGAAATAATTTCAAAATATCTTGTTTTCCTGACATCTGTTTTGTACATCTTATCAAGTTCGTTTCTGTACCAATGATCGCTCCCCATTCCTTACAATCGATCCAAGATATCATTCCGCTGAGAGTGGAAAAAAAAACTATATAGCATCAAAATCCGAACCTGGCGAATGTCAGTCGTAATATCTGCAAAAGCATTAACCAACCTAGTGTTTCATGTATCCAATTACATAGTTGATGTTATAACCAGGGAATTCTTATCATTCATAGTCTCTCTGTCCTCAATATGTGCTTCATGTAAAACATGTAGCCAAATATTGTCTCAGAGATATTTTTTTCAGTTGCATCCTTCTCACCAACTTGTAAAAAACATATGTATCAATATATCTCGGTCTAAATCATTTATATAGTTTTCCGTTATAAGCCGAAGAAATTAATGAAGGATGAAAAAGGCGATAGGGGCTTAAGGGTATTACTACGCTTTCTATTTGGAATCAACATCGAAATTGGAAAAAAGTAAAGAAGTTCGAGGGAAGGTAAACAAAAAGTAGATTGATTTCGATTCGATACTTATAGCGGTATTACGTATCATTTCATTATAACTTCACATACAACTTCGCAACCTCCGAGACCGGATCGAGTGGTAGAAAATATGCTTCCTCCACCTCGTCTTTGACCTACATATAGCGTTGACCTGATATACAGGATCCGCAGAAGAGGCAGCTTCTATCCGACTTTGTTTTGGAGCTGCGAAAATAGGAGAGATTAGGTAATAATAAATAATTGCGATTTGCTAAGAATATATATAAAAGATATATATATATATATATATATTCTATATATATAAATATATATGGTGTGTGTTTTTGAGATTGAAGATTATGAAGTGTCATTCATAATTCAACAGTTGTTTATAGTGATAATTCGTTTTGTAATCTATGAACAAATCTATTCGGAAATGTTGTATGTGGTTTTTAAAGTAAAAAATTGTATTTTTTTTCCAAATTTGATCATTTAAGAGGATTTATGTTCGGAATAATATTAAAAAATGGTTTACTGGATGTTTTGGGGAGAAACATTATAAATTCAACAATTTAATGTGAAGTGCCAAGGGTTCCACGAAATACTGTGTGGAGACACGAACTCCTATTCAAGAACAACTAGAGAGGCCATCGAAATTGAGAAATAACTACACAGTCAAAATAAAAGGGACGACAGAAATGATCAACAACCTGGAAATCACAATACAGGGACTCAATCAGAACGGAGACATGGCACCAACGAATCCATCAATGTGTTCTTCTAGGTATATACGAAGCGAGATGCGCAGAAGTGCCATCAGGCATGACAGACATGCACAACCAGGTGTGATTATCCATCACTATAAATGGAGAAGTACGGAACGAAAAGATCAGTCGAATTCGAATCAAGACAAATATCAAAAATTGCATCTAAGTATCTAACATTAAGCACTAAGGAATAAGCGATAGCCAAACTATTCATATTCATAACCCTACATCAGTAGCTTGTCAAAATAGCGATGGTAATTACAATCATGAGCGGTTGCAGAAAGTGGGAGGTTCATTCAACAACCAATATTTATCAAAATTACTATAAGCGGCCGCTTGAGCTCAGGCATTGCGCATGCGTGGATCTAATAGCCCCAGACTTTTCCCAATAGGCTTCGGGCCATCTCAAATTCCGCTTAACAATGGCCGTATCAATAATAACCAATAAATATAGCGCCTGCTAACATATATACCATACCGCAGGTGGTATAATATCTAAGTATAGTATGAGCAACAACGCAAGAGAAATCAATAACAATCAAAGCATGAAACAAAAATAATAAGCAATAAATGTTATGCCTTCTAGCATGTGAGCAATATCGCATGGGTGATAATATCTCAGTAAAATATAACAACAAGCAAGTATACACATCAAATCAAAGCATAAACTACAAGCAAGTATAAACAACAATACGAAAACAACAATTAACTTGCTTGGTCCATTTCAAGAATGAAACCCCGAGATGTGTTTCATACTAATGAGGCATCCATCGTCTTGGGAAACCACGGTGATCATTCCCTTGACGAAGGGATTGCATTTTATCAGCATTCGGGATTGGTTACCCTGTAGACCATGAACTGCGCCAACTTGTACTTTCGTACTCAAAGGACCATTGATTTTTCATCACAAAACCAGAAACCAAAACTAGGAACTGAACTCAAAAACCATGAACGAAAATCCAAGTCCAAAACCAAGTCCAGAATCCAGGAACCAGTAACCAAAACTAAAAAATCCTATGGAAGGAAACACCGAATTAGAATTTTCCTTCTCATAGAAAGATATCAAAGAGCATAATTATTTAACCTCATTATTACAGCTTTTCTATCCATTGAGCTATTTGTCTTTCTGTTTTTTTTTTCATCTCCAGTAGCCACTTCTGGGCCTAATGATCGCACCTCATTTCCATATAAGTGTGGTGACACAATAACCCCTTTTGGAGTTAGATATCACCCTGCTGTAGTATTCGAGGATTCTTTCCTGACCATGTTGCACCTGTGATACCACAGCTCGACCGGTATTGCTCGCATCTGCGTCCAGGCTTTTTTGCTGTAGGTATGCTAAGATTAGACTATAACAAAGCGCTGCCTTCAACTTGCAAAAAGCTTCATCACATTCGATAGACCAATGGAAGTTGAGTACGATCTTCTGTAAACTTATGTAGAGGAGCTGCGATTTCTGCAAATCCTCCAACAAAGCGGTGGTAATAGGTACACAGGCCGAGGAAATTTCCCACATCGTGTTCATCTTTTCATCGCAGCTAGTCTCGAATAGTCTGAATTTTTAATTCGTTGAGACTGCATGGCCCAAGAAATCCGCTTCCTTCTGTTGATTCAGCATGAGGTAAGCACTCCTTAATCGTCTGAAAACTTCACGCAGGTTGGTCAGATGTACCTCTTTCCATAACCATGACATCATCCAGATACACCAGGCGGGTTTTATCAGATCCGCCACTCTTTAGAAAGAATGGTGGTCATATGTCCATATACGTCACTATGACTCACAAATGATCTTTCATCTTTTTATATTAGTGCCACCATTGTCTTATAACAGATTCTCCAACTCAGATAACGTTCCCCTCTTTTTGGGCCAGCACCTGTGGAATATGATTTTTTTCTCATTCGATGACTTTTTCAGTGTTTCAGTGACTTTTTTCATATTTAAAAACTTGTTTTTTATATGTTCAATGTTTGGCATGTATCATCACCAGTACTGTTGGATGCGTTGGTAAATATCACCCAGGCTGCTGCTTTGTTTTGATTGACACGGCTTTTTTTTTTTTATTTCGATCATATGTCCATAATTTTTTACTAATAAAACTGGCATATTTCGTTACTTCTGGTAAAATTCAATGCACGCTCATTCATATTTTCATTGTCAATCTCTGAAAAAAAAAAAATAATCCATAATCCATTTTATTATTAGTTTTACTCACCCATAGTTGAAGCGCTCAATATTATAATATCAATTATGGTGACCTTAGTGTAGAACATCTTATCTTTGGCTGAAGCACAGAACACCCTAACTACACAGAAGCGTAAGTAAAAGGCGGCACTCTGATCTTCAAGGGGCGAATTTTCGTGACCTTCCTTATCTGCTAGGTGGTACACTCAGATCAATAAGTAAACCCTAGATAGGCCCGATGCTAAATTTACATTGCAATGTTTTGAAGCGAACATAATTTCGGCGGGACATGTAATGTTTTGTGTATATGATAGAGGAACCAAAACAAAACATCTCATGCACAGTGCCGTGCCGTTTTAAGGGGTTCAAAACAGTATTTTTAATACAATTCAATTGAGGGTTCACTTGTGTACGAGAGTATGTTTGTTTGTTATCAATGTAAAAAAAAACTTTCACATGTCCGATTTACTTGAAATTTGTCATGCAAGCAAAAAAGATTCCATGGAAATACAACTTGGTATTTCTATATGATGAAAATTAGAAATTAAAAACAAAATCTATCATTTATGGTCCGATTCAACACTAAAGGTATTCTCAAAATCACCTATAACAAATTTTAGACTTAAAATCGTCATCTAAGTATTTTATGAGTCGCGGATTAAAAACTTATGGAAATTAAAAATGGCGGCTGAGATTTCTTTCATTACAAGCTTTTATTCAACTCCACAGAAAATAAAGGACAAAGAAAAAAATAAAAAAGCATGGATATCCCTAGGAATAAAAAAATCGGCTGCAAACCTTAGGTCATTGAACATAATAAGAAAGCACACCACTAATGAGTGGTTTTTACTCTACTTCTATAATTACAGGCGCACATATAAAGTCGTAATAAAAGTTGCTAAGGAAAACTACTACAAACACAGAACGCAAAAAACAAAATGCGCGAAAACTGGTCTATAATAAACAACCTAAGGGGCAAAATTACTCATCTCCCCTCCCATATGAATATTGAACCAAACAAACTTAATGAATTTTATTGTACAGTAGCTAAAAAACTGACCCGAGACATAGTACCAATGACTGACCCCTTGCATTATCTCAAACATATATCCATATCAGATAGCTTTTACTTATATAACACTGACATTGACGAACTCAAATCGATCTTTAACCAAATGAATAATAAAAAATCTTGTGGGTTGGATGAAATATCAGTGAAAATATTACAAAATTTGCCAGATGAGGCGTTGCATGTATTAGTCGAAGCAATTAACATTTCATTTATGACAGGTGAATTCCCTACTTGCTTAAAAACTGCTATTATAATTCCACTGCATAAAGGTGGTCAACTCGAAGAACCCTCGAACTTTAGACCAATCGCACTACTGTCAACCCTCTCGAAAATAATTGAGAAGCTAGTTAAGAAAAGACTAGTATCATTCTTGAATCGACATAATATATTTTCGTCCTCGAATTTGGGTTCCAACCCAATAAAAGCACCAATGATGCTATTTTCAACCTGTTAAAGGCAGTTTACACAGAATTGAATACCGGTGAAGCTGTTGGAGCAGTGTTTTGTGATTTTTCCAAAGCATTCGATTGTGTGAATCACGGAATACTGCTCCAGAAGCTGGATTGCTATGGAATCAGAGGTGTAGCTTATAACTGGCTAAAATCGTATCTCTCTAACCGAATTCAGATGGTAAAATGTAATAATAAATTGTCGAACCCTTCAAATATCGATTATGGTGTTCCCCAGGGCTCGGTATTGGGACCACTTCTTTTTCTTATTTATTTAAATGATCTTGGTAATATCAACATTTCCGGAAAATTCACCATGTTTGCAGACGACACCACAATAATGTGGCACGGAAAAAATGTTGAACTCTTGAAAGAAAATATCACTTCTGATTTGGAGAAAGTTAAACGATGGTGTGACTCCAACTTGCTGTGCTTCAACATTGAGAAAACAAGCATACTAACCTTCAAATTCAACTTTGATAACCTAGCTTTAGGCAATCAGAGGGTAACTAGCCAACCCCACACCAAATTTCTAGGTTTATACCTAGATGACAAATTGAAATTTGAAGCGCACATAAAAAAACTGAGTAAAACATTAGCATCAGGCTGTTATGCTGTTCGAGTCATTACCAATGAACTTGGCCTCAATTCAGGCAGAATAGCGTACTTCTCACTGGTTGAATCTCACATAAATTATGGCATCTCCTTCTGGGGTTCCTGCTCTAACCAGTTGATGAACTCAATATTTGTACTTCAAAAGAGAGCATTGAGGTACTTTTGTGAATGTCGTTCAAGGGTTCATTGTAAGCCTCTTTTTATTGAACATCGAATTTTAACGCTAACTTGTATATTTATTCTCGAAACAGTGTGCTTAATACATAAAACAAAATCAAAAGAGCCAAATAATAGACCCTGTTATATTACCCGTCAACACAATAATATTAGTATGCCCATACCAACATCATCTTTGACCAAAAATTGCCTTATATTCGAGAGTAGGAAGATTTATAACCACCTACCTGGCATTCTCAAGAATACAGTAAATCTCGCACCATTTAGAAATTCAATTAAGAATATCCTTCTCAAAAAGGCATATTACAACCTTCAGGAATTCTATAGTGACAACCTTAGTTAGATCATTATGTATGACTAGCACTGTACACCCATTTATTTATTTTATTATATTGTAATTCCTCTGACTATTGAATGTAGTTTATATATCGTATAAATGTAATTTTTAATTGTTGAGTATTGTTAAAATTTTAACGTGTAGTATGACAATCAACTAATAACATTTTACCATGTTTTGGAAGTGTTATTAGTTGTGTTTGTATATATTTGTATTTATGAGTAAGTATTTTTATTATTAATAATTGTTTAATTGTTTAGTATTGTTAAAATTTTAACGTGTAGTATGATAATCAACTAATAACATTTTACCATGTTTTGGAAGTGTTATTAGTTGTGTTTGTATATATTTGTATTTATGAGTAAGTATTTTTATTATTAATAATTGTTTAATTGTTTATGTCCCTTTCACAAAGCTTTGTCAACAAGAAACTATCTTAGACAATAAAGTATATTTTGATTTGATTTGATTTGATTTGATTTTGTATGTATGTTTAGTTCAAATCTTGTAAGTCCACTTCTAGTTGTCCAATTAACATGAAATTTGGAAGGTGTTCATAATTCCGGTAACAATGCATTACGGAATTTTTGCTAGAGAAAAATCAATATGGCAGACGAGTTTTGTGATTATGGTTCGATTCTATTAAAATTGGTATATTGGGATTTTAGGGGACAGGGATCACGAATTTTTTATCAAAATCCATGAATTCAAGATGGCGGCTCTAAAATGATGATTATAGCCTGATTCCATTCAAAATGTGTGTGTGGGGGTTTTTGGGGTCAAACATCATGATGTTTTTGTCAAAATTCATGAATTCACGATGACAGCTCCAAGATGGCGACGTGTTTTGTTATTATGGCCCGATTTCATTCAAAATTGGTATGTGGGTTTTTTTGGGGTAGGAGATTATCAATTTTTGTCAGAATGCAATAAGATGACAGATTACATGAATGACTAGAAAAAATTGAATAAAAAGGATTAAAAAAAAATTTTTAGGACAAGCTTCTATACCCATGCACTGAAAAGGAAAAAATAATGCCTTTGTTTGACTTAGGTTATTCTGTTAGTAGCAGATTCAAAAGCTTGCCGTGAATATTAAATAGGTATTCTTGCGCGGCATGATTTTGAATCCGCTACTCAGAGAATAACCTAGGTCAAACAATTGAAGAAATAATTTTTTCGTTTTTAGTGCATTTATTTAAAAGCTTGTCTTACTTTTTTGTATTCTTAATTTCAACTCAAAATAATACCTGTATGGGGGTTTACACGGCAAGAAAAGTACAGAGGACTAGATGGCATGAAAGTAGTAAAATATGACGTCACCTCCTCAGAGTATTAGGTATAGCTAGTACAAGAAGTCTGCGTGAATTCATAGATATGCATTTTACAAATGTCTTTAGCACTGCAGGCCAAAACCTCTCGAAGTTTGGAGAACAGCTTTATTGCAGATA
This sequence comes from Gonioctena quinquepunctata, assembly GCA_018342105.1. Lineage (NCBI taxonomy): Eukaryota > Metazoa > Arthropoda > Insecta > Coleoptera > Chrysomelidae > Gonioctena > Gonioctena quinquepunctata. Next base: position 64,837 of record JAFIRS010004539.1, read on the forward strand.
AATATTTGCATAACACAAAGTGAACAATATATGTATATTTTTAAATATTTTATTATAAAGAAAATGAATCAAGTATAAAATTGAGTTTTTTGTATGTATGTATTGAATAATAAAAGCGATGGACAATAAAAATGTTTACATTTTTGCTACTCTTAATGTGCAGAATTGATCTATTGTTGAAGATGCAGGTGATTTGAAATTTTAAAAATCATTAGTGGTTCCAATTAATTTTCAAGCAGTACTCAGTAAGGATATTTTTTTTAAATATATTCATGTGGATATTCACACCGTCAGTTGAGTATTCTGAAAACGATTTGAATTTTACCTCATTCTGGAAGTACCAACACCTATACTCCTCATAGCTTCCACGGTCTCAGAGGCTGTTAATGTTGATGATGATGCTGGAGATCTGTAAAAAATATATTGAATTAAATTTCATTGGTTAAAATTTTATTATCTAGGTATCAATTTCATAAAAATAACAGGGAAGTATGTACCTAAATGGTTCTTGTCTCATTTTAAATACATCAGCATCAAAGTTTTTCATGACATCAACCATTTCAGAAGCAGTTGAAGTTGTTGATGATGCAGGAGATCTGAAACAAAGATACATCATTTCAGTTTTGATTTGACTAATAACAAGTTGCTACTCAAAGTATAGATTTTGAATTCCAATTCGGAATTTGCATTGAAATTTACTTTGAAATATGATACCAAAAAACCTTCAGGATGTCATAAAATGTCTAGTTCACAAATATACATACTATGTTAATTTAAGCATTGATTTATTACACCTGATTGAAATTACTTCGGAGGAGACATTTTTCCACTGACAACGTTCAATTAATGAAATACCAGTGTTGCAGTTATTGACAGTACTTTTACTGAAGCGTTCTTGAGCCATATTTATACAACCATCTAGATTGATTTAGAATGATTTTATGCACAATTATTACTTTCAATTATTCTCAACTGTTTCAGAACTGAGATTCCAGGAGTTATATTTCTCATACATTGTTTTTAACAATAATTCAAAATTATGTATGTATTGAAAAAATGCCAATTCCAAATTGTTTAGTATTATTCAGAATAAAAATTGGTAGGTTATCTGAAAGTTTTTTACCTCATTTTAAACAAATCAGCATTTAAGTTTATTGTTTCAGAAGCTGTAGAAGTAGTTGATGATGCGGGAGATCTGAAAAAATCATGATACAACTATTTGAAGCTTACTTTAACTTGTCCGCCACCCCCAGTGGTCAAGTATTGTAATCGTGCAGAAAAAAATCAGCTGTTTGACACGCCAGTACTTGACCGGCACGGACCTCAGGAGAATGGGATTATTTTAAAATGATACATTGATTTTTAGGGCTGTACGAAGTCAATTTTATCGGTCAATTCAACAGTTAATTTAGCGGTCAATTCACCAAGTGAGATATTTGACCTCTGTCATTTGAGCATTCCTGCACCAAACGCAGGTTGTCCTTGTCAAAGCCCGGATGAGCGGCCGTCTCGGATGGTAACGCCCAGGAGAAAAATTAAACATTCGTAGAGCTAGACTGGGAAATGGTGGAAAGCTCCAACTGCAGACTTATTTTGATTTTTTCGTTGTGTTGCTCCCTGCCGAATTTAGTTCTAACCCATTGGATAGATTTTGAATAATTGAATAGCAAAGTTTTGAACTTTGCGCTATTTTTTATTTTTGACAGATGTCAGTTGGATAAATAATTTTGACTGTTCTGAATACAGTTTTTCAAGAGCTTTCAAATGACTTATTAAAAGTCAAGTTCGGTGAGCTATAGTTACTGTCATTTTTCAATAGTGACACTTCCGTTTGACAGATGACAACCAAAAACTAATGGTCGCATTCGGGCATAAACTGTATCTTCATACCAAATTTCAGATGGACTGTTCAAACAGTTCGGTAGTTATCGTAGAAGATTACGGACAGACAGACAGACAGACAGACAGATAGACAGACAGACTTCATCCTGGAAATGGTCTCAATCGTCTCGGGGACCTCAAAATGGATATTTCCGTCGATATCTTGTTTTTTTTTTTAAACAATTACATTACTTGACCACTGGGGAGGCCAGTCAAGTGAAAATCGATATATCCGTTTTGAGTTTCCCCGAGATGATTGAGACCATTTCCAGAGTGAAGTATATCTATCTGTTATCTTCCATGAAAACTGCCGAGCCATTTGACCAATCGAGCCGAAATTTGGTATGAAGATACAGTTCCTGTACGAAATGCAACCATTAGTTTTTGGCTGTCATCTGTCAAACGGAAGTATCACATTCAAAAATTGACAGAAACTTAGCGCACAGAACTTAACTTGCGATATGTCATTCGAAAGCCCCTGTAAAACTGTATCCAGAACTGTCAAAATTATTTCTCCTACTGACATCTGTCCAAAATAAAAAAATGGCAAAGTCCAAAACTTTTCGATGGATTATTCAAAATGTATTCGATGGAATAGAACTAAATTCGGCAGGGAGCAACACAACAAAAAAAATCAAATTAAGTCTGCAGTTGGAGCTTTCCACCGTTTCCCAGTTTGGCACTACGAATGTTTTTCTCCAGGGCCTTACCGTCCGAGACGGCCGCTCAGGACTTTGACTAGGACGACCCGCGTTTGGTGCAGGACCGCTCAATTGACTCGTGTCGAATATTTCACTTGGTCAATTGACCGGTGAATTGACTGTTGAATTTACCAATCAAATTGACTTTGTACAGCCCTAAAAATAAAATCAACGTCATTCTCCCGGCCCGAGCCGGTTGTCAAGTTGTGGGGTGACCCACAGCTATTATTAAATTACATAGTTTGAATTCTAATTGGTTATCATTGAATTTTACCTCATTTAAAACAAATCAGCATCCAAGTTTCTCATGACATCAACCTTTTCAAGGGCACATAGAGTTGATGATGACGGAGATCTGAAAAAAAATACATTATTTCAGATGTCAGTATTTGGCTAGGAAATTATATACCTCTTTTCAGAAGTATTTATGGTCATAACTTCTGAGGATCTGGGAGTTGATGATGCAGAAGACCTGAAACATAAAATAAGTGTCAATATATTTCTTTATATTACATACAATATTTTTTTCTATTTAATTTTATAATGTGGATAGTTGAAAATGCTTTGTGATATTACCACATCTCACTGAGTACAAGATTTCGGTTGGGCGAATTTTGTGGTGTACAATCCATTAAAATATCAATTTCTTGAGTCTCGTGGTCAATGCTGGAAAAAAATTCATTATTGAAATCTATAAATGTGAATATACATAATTACCAGTAAAATATGTAATGAATGAAAAACTTTTTGGTTGATGTCGGGTATGGAAACCATAAACAGCAAATTAACAAACTTTTTGAATTTTTTATCACCTATATTATGGATTTTGAAGATAATAGCCCAAATGTCAAGGTGTCTGGGCTATAATAGTATTCTCAACCATGGTTATATATAATTTTTCCACTACTCACAATACTACTATTATAAAAACAAAAATATGATAAATGTTATATGGAATTTAGATGAATAGATATAATAATATATAATGTGAATGACTACATATAAACTCATGTACATTCTTTTAATTATGTTCATCTGACAACAAGGATTCGGTATTTGTAAACAGTAGATGGTAAATATAAACACAGTTATCTGTGCATCAACGCATAGGTTGTTTACGTAGCATCAGGCCTATCTACATCTGTCTAGGCGCACCTACTTTCAGAATACCTTTCAGTTTGGTTATCGATTCTATTGAAAAATATATTCTGGGGTTCCTTCTCAGTTGTAATACATTTATTAACAATCAATGCGAAGAGCGAAATCAAAATGGACACTTCAAATGCAAATACGAATAAAACCAGCGGAAAGTTTCAATTCGACGTTGACAAATGTACCACTTAGCGTAGCAAAAGCGCTCTCAAATAAAGTTTGGGCGGGAAGGCGCAAATATAGTAAACGTTATCTGAATAGGAGGTACTTTAAGCTCTAGCCAATCAGAATCTTGTAGCATTAACCCGTCATAGTGACGAACATGGACATGAGTAGAGGTGGCCCACGTATCATACAGAGTGGTCCAATATACATTCAAGAGCATGTAACTCTCAGATACCTGAGTGCGGAGTGCGCTAGTTCGCCACTGTCCAGAGAGAATGGTGGCCTGACATGTCCATATACGTCACTATGACTCACAAATGATATTTCATCTCTGCCTATTAGTATCACCATTGGCTTATGGGGCATAGACTCTCCTACTCAGATAACGTTTACTCTCTTTGGGGAAGGCGGACTTACGCTTCTGTGTAGTTAGGTATAGTTAGGGTGTTCTGTGGCTGAATTGACCCTACTAAATTTTATTACTCTGAAATTAAAACTTTACCTTCATACTTTTACCATATGACATTATTTTGAGGAACATTCCCGGTTACCAATACAAAATGGTGGTTTACGTGACTACTACCCGATCTTTAATGTTACCGAAAATGACTTGAACTCCGTCGAGAGGTTAACCTTTGGTTCCAATACCGTTTAAAAATTACAACCCGCCCTTAGAGGTACGAGTGAAGATATCAGGGAGGGTTTCTAGACAGATCTGGCAGACCGAGTGTTGCAATCGGCCGCAAAACGGATATTTTTAACCATGAAAATTGTTTCGGATGAAATTTTTTTCAAATGTTTACTTCGAATTCTTGCCAGTTGGCAGAAATTCGTAAGACATTTTCAGGCTAGAATATTACTAAGAGAAATAAGATTCTTCCTATTTTGATATCATATTCGTAAATATTCCACGGTGTGATTGATTTTACGGCTCTATTGAGTATAGATGATTTTAAAATATATATATTATGTAAATTCGGGAAAATTACCCCGAAAATAAATATCATGTCATCCAAATCCAAATACGGCAATTTGCACACCATGTCGCCCTTAAGGTTGAGTGCCCATGGATAGTAAATCCCCTTATGTGTAAACGAGATTTACTTTCCACTTGCCATCCTCCCCCGCTCCTCCTTGGAGCGGTCCTCAACTCGCAAATTGGATCGTTTGCAAGATTGAAATCGTACCACCTGTGGTATGAAGACAGCCTTTGAGTGCTTTAAGCCCCTTGTTGTCATGATTTTGTGTGTTTTCCTGACTTGTGCTGTGTGTGCATGGTGGTGATGTACCTGATGGGTGCGTAAGTGTAATGTGTGATGTTTGTGAGTGTGTGGATCTTACGTGTTTCGTGGTGAGTTTTGGTTACTCACCTGACGCGCCGGAGTGCTACTCTCGGTGGTGGACGGTCGTTCTGGTAGACTGGTCGCGTGTACTTGTCCCTTTCTCTAACCTGGGTCGTCCAGGTTTAGGTTTGCGTGGATGTCTTAGATCACCGGATTCCTGTGGGTGTCCGTCTTCTGGAACGTTGCGTTGGCGTGATTCCGTAGATTCTATTGACATTCAGTGGATTGACATACAGGTCCCTGTAGATGAATCAATTTGGGACGTATCTGGGAGCGTTCACTACCATTCTAAGGCTCACGTTCAAGAATCGCTGGATCTTGGTCCTTTATGTTTCTGCGCATTGACCACATGCGGCAGATGCATACAGGATGTTGGGAGGAGGATGGTCCTGAGGAGGATGGTGATGATGAGCAGCTTCAACTGGAGGTCCATGTTGCTTCTGCGTGCTATGAGGGGGTTGAGGTTCCTTCGGGCTGCTTTCGCTAGTCCGAGCCTCTGATCCAAGTGTTGCCTGAATGTCAATCTCTTGTCCAGGGTGACTCCTAAGTATTTGGTTTCGTTTGCTCATGGGATTCGTTGGTTGTTCATGATGACATGTCCTGATGGTGTTGTTCGTCTTTTGGTGAATAGTATGGCTCGGTCTTGTCTGCGATGAACTCGATTTTCCATAGGTTAAACCAGTCCTCTAGCTTGTCTGCTTGTTCTTGCAGGTACCGGGTTACTTGCGTTGCGTTTACTGATCTGGCCACTAGTGCTGTGTCGTCCGCGTACAGAGCTAGTTTGTTGAAGGCTTTGGGATGTCCGCTGTGTAGATTGTAACGAAGCATTTTTTCAGAGCTCCGTTACTAAGAACGGCTAAAGAATTTTCAATCTAACTTTGGTACGTCCCTGCCTATTTGGGGTTTCTATTGGTGTCGGTCTGGCAAAATATTTCATTTCCTGTTAGGAATTAAGGTACATACCCAAAGCTACTGGAATTCACGTCAACAGCATGCATAAAACATAACAGAGTTTTTCTCTAGATCTTATAAAAAGGGTGAAAAGCTCCGGTGATAGTTTTTGTAAAAGACGAGAAAGAAATAAAGATCGCGATGGGAAAAACCAAATCATTTTTTGTATCGGGCACGAAATCATCCTTCAGATTTTCGGTCCAGTTTCAGTTCATCGGAGAAAAAACCCCGCCTTTCTTACTGGGCTTTTTCGTCTAGTTTGGTCATACATTCGAGATCTATAAAAGGGCACTATGAAGCTCTCATCGGGGCTTGTTCCTGTTGTTCTTCCGTGAGACTTGTTACTTGTTACTTGAATCCTGTGGTGATACGAAGTCCGGTTCGAAGTAAAAGTGAAAAGTGTGAAAAGTAGATTCGAGGTCCAGAAGCGTTGAGGTATCCGTAAGTGGAAATAGTGAATAATTTGTATTTGAGCTGGGTTTCTCCGTGTGCTGAAGCACTTGAAGTTTATTATTTCTACATTTATTATTATTCGATTTGATTCAATTATTTTGCCGGGAGTTTAAATATCATTATATGTATTATTATTATTTCATTTATTTAATTATCTGTCGTGGCATTTACAGTTTAGTTCTGCCAAAGTATTCTTTTTTGGATTTAATTCGTTACCTGAGAAGCTAAATATATTTTCTGCATTATTATAATTTCCTTTATTCGAGCATTTGCCGAAACGTTTAAGTTGGTCAGAAGACTACAGAGTGAATATTGATTTATTTTATTTTTGGGTCGTTCAAGCGAACTTTTTGTGAAATCGATTGAGTGTTTAATTTAGGGTAGTATTGACATTTTAGTCAATTGTTGGTTATTTTTACGGGTAAAAATATATGATTTATTTGCCAAATTGAACAGTATAAAGTAGACCATTTTATTTTGTGTCCCCGCGAAAAACAATTTTCACATAAGCTCTGGCAGGTGTTTTCTTTTTCTTGTCAAGGGAAATCTTACATAAATAGTTCTTTCATTTGCCCGTTATTAAAATTATTGAGTTATGTTTTCAGTTATTTGAGTTCAGGGAAAACGCCGAATGCAAACAACTGACGCGAATCTTTACATCACTTAAATCAGTTAATTTAAATTTTATATTGTCTTAAGTTTGGGAAAACACCGAATTTAAGCAACTGACGTATAAACCAATTACATAACAGTAATTATTGTTCCCCGTTGTCCCGATTCAGGCACTAACCAAATCGGAACATCGGCCGCGATAAATGCGTTGAAAAGTTTATTTGTCCCTGAAAATACGTGCAGAGCAAAACAAAATTCACAAATTTCACAAGTTATAGGCATATTCAGGAGGAATAATTCATTTAGCGACTTGAGAAGGTGATTTGGGTAAATAAACGTTGTTGTTAACATTAGGGGGAAATAAGGGATTTTATAACACGAAAATACGGTGATGCTTTGTCGTCTGTATCCACGCCCAGTTGTTAATATTGTTTGAGCTCAGGAAATCGCCGAGCATAAACAATAGGAAAACAAAGCCAAAAATGTAATTCTCGTTAACGAGAAAAGTCGTAGAAGAAAAGGGCTATTTTAAGGAACAGAGGAAAAAATATCACAGCCGGGAATATTACCAACGTGAAGCTTAGGTAATATACAAGTGACACGTAGTTTTCAATTTTTGTATTAGGGTTAACAAGAGGAAATCGGGATGTTATAAGCCGCTTGCTTATAAATTTGAAAAATCACTTTCTGAGTCAGTTAGATAACCGTGTTCAGGAAGAAACAGTTTTTCTTAGCTCTCAAGAGTAGTTCATTTTATTCCCTATATTGCCGGAAAATTACTGTTCATTTGGCCAGTTATATTTATCGTGAAGGTAAATATAATTTCGATACTATTTGATAAATAGGATTATATATATATATAAAAATAACTATGAATTTGAAATAAACTTTGTAGAAAGGATATTCCTTGAGGTTGCAGTCAATATATATATATATATATATATATATATATATATATATATTTATATATATCGGTATATGTATTACCCCCATTTAAATGTGCCAGACCGTTTTCTTTCAAAAAAAAATATTTGTATTACGAAAATTGTTGTGACAAATATTATTGAATATACCAGTTAATTTAATACCTATTACACACTGTGTTTACATTGAAAAATAACCCTTTCTATTTCCTATAAAGTATTGAAGTTACGCAACAGACGTATTTAGTCAAGTTGTAGAAAAAGAAATTTGTAAAGAAAAAAAACAAACAAAGACATTTCTGTCAGTCTGTCTCTTTGTGAGACATAAAAGCAATCGACGTTCAGTATAAAAAATTTGTACTTAAAGCCTACAGTATTTTGTAAAGATTCAAAAAGTGTCAATATACCAGACCCCTGGACGTTCCGTATCTCCATCTGTAGCTACCCTAGTGCGTGGAGAAAACCACTATAAAATCTGGCGCCCGAGATTTGAAATAGAGAAAGGAAAATATTTCCTGCCTAAAATTCTGGCGTCATAAGTAACGTGATATTCTAGGAGTTTGAGGGTTATTAAAACAAACCCTAGGAAAACACGAGTCACAAATTTGGCGCCCGAGCAGGGACTATTGGTTATAGGACTATTGGTTATATAATCACCAAAATTACGGGTTATTTTTTATGAAAATTTTCATTCATTTTACTCTGTTTCGAGTTTATTTGAATTTTTGCTGGATATATGAAAAAAATTGAAAATTGATTTAATTTCCGTGGTGTGTAAATTGAAATTTATTAGTTGAATTTGAATAGAAATAATTTTCATTGTATTCCTTGCGAATTTCCATATTCAACAGATAATGCTAACACGATAAATAATTGAAAAGTGATTTAATTTCTGATTTTATTTCAATTGAAGAACAGCGACTTTATTTTTTAGTGGAAATAATTTCCTTTTTATTCCGTTCGCGAATCCAAGTGCACAGTACAATTTATTTACTCCGTACCGGGGACAAAAACCAAACGCTTTTTATCAAATATATATTCTCGTGCCCGAAGTTGCGCGGAGAGAGATTGTACAAATCAGTTTTTGCTGGTGTATTGGCCGGTGATAAAATTGTACACCTGTTGGAATGATAACAATTATCTTGCAATTTTGAGATAATTATAGGTATTTTTCCGTGAATGAAATTAGATTGAATTTCGAATTGATTTTCGATATCAAGTGGAAAAGTGGAATATCCACAAAAGTTTTTTTGGTATTCGAGATATCGAACATAGATTCTGAGCGTATCGGCAAGGGTTTTTTTTGTAATTCTGCTCTCCAGGTATAGAAAACAATGAATTGTTTTTATTGAATACTCGATCGTTGTGGAGGAATATTTTTTTTGTTGGGTGTTGTCTGGATATGGTAACGACCCTTCGATAGGAAATAGATTCTTTTGTTTTTATTGAATACGGATTTACTGGGAAAAATATATTTTTGTTGGGTGTTATCTGGATATGATAACGACCTTTCAAAACCGAATAAATTCTTATTAAAAAATATTTTATTGTTTGAAATTTTTTAAATTATTTTTCATTGATAAACTAAGGTGGTCTATCTAAAGAACATTTTGGTTTAAAATTATTTTTAAGCCCTCCTAGTGTACCCCATTATATTCGATCCTTTCTCAAATTATATACGGAGTGTGTAGAAGTTTCGTTGTGTCTTTCAAATTATTTGAAAGGTTAAACAATATTAATAAGATAGAAGTGGTGTTGATATTTTTTTTGTTCGGTTGATACCTCGCTACGGAAAATTTCAAAATGCCTGATAATGGTGATTCTTCGGATCGTGAGGAGTTGCAGGGAGCACTGGACTTGATGAAGGTTTAACTGGACTTCGAGATAATCCTGCAGGGGGCGATTTCTGGAAAGGGAGTTAGCTCTGATGATTTTTGGCTCCACCGGGAGTGAAAGCTGGATGGATATATCGGCTTAAGAAACCAGAGTTGATGGAACTGGCCTCCAGCTTACAAATTAATCCGGAAGGCACCGTCATTGAACTAAGACGAAGACTAATTTGGCACTTAGTAGAGTTACCTAAATCTCGGGGAATGAGCACCAGCCCTAGCGAAGGAACTGGGACGTATTTTTTCTCTATGGGCAGACAAAATGCTGGAGCTGTTCCGAGGAGGGATTTCAGCTATTTACCCCCATCTCAATCAAACATGTCGAACCCATGGAGGAGTTCTGGAATGATACCACCTACACCCGAAGAAAGCCTACCAACTTTTCAAGGGATGGGGTCACGAGGAATTACTAGCACAAGTTCAGTGATCACACATACGACGACGATGTCTGGAGTACGCAGTACAATGGCACCCTGTGTAGCACCTGGTTTGCAGGCCCCCAGTTCGATTCCAACGAGTGTTTCCGCACCCCTGGGAAGACACTTACCAACCCCTCCGCCAACTGTACCGTCAGGAGTCGCTGTGGGCCACTCTAGATATCCCATAGTGTTGAAAACACATCGATGGAATGTTAAGTTCAATGGCCAAGAGGAGGCGGCAGCGTTCTTAGAACGGTTAGAAGAAATTTCGGAAACGCAAAATATCCCGAAACATCGATTGTTGACGGCTCTCCCAGAATTATTATATGGAAAGGCACTATTGTGGTATCGCAGCAACAAAGATTTCTGGAATAATTGGTAAACGTTCAAGGAAACGTTTCGGATGGCGCTCTATCCGGTACATTATCAGGAAGATTTGGAATTGGAAATTAGCCGTCGAATACAAAGAAGTTCTGAGTCTGCTATTGATTATATCATTGACCTACAGACTCTAATACGTCGACATGGGGGATTAACCGCGGAACAGGAAACCCTCCGACTGTATAGAAATTTATTGCCGAAGTTTCGGCAATATATACGAAGAAGTGATTTTTGGAACACTCCCTCCCTGGTGTCCAAGATTATGGAGTGTGAAATTCTCCTAGAGGAGTTGAGAAAGGATGATGGTGCTTCTACCCCTGCGAGGTATACGGCCTCGTTCAACCGGAACCACAGCTCCACATCAATTCCACAAAATGGATCATCATCCCCTAGAGATCCATCTCGAACACCGCCATTGAAATCTGGGGAACAGTATAGGGGAGGATCAAGAAACAGACCATCAGACTCTAGATGTTGGAAGTGCGGAGAAGTAGGACATTGGCAGAGTGAATGCCGTAATCAATCACGCTTGTTCTGTTCGCGATGTGGAAGAAATGGAATAATGTCACGAAATTGCCCATGTAATAGTCCGGGAAACGGACAAGGAGCCTCCCAGAACCGGACCCTGTCCGGCTCCAGTCGATAAATATTCCGGAAGATGCCGTAATCCCTAATAACACCGATAACCGGCCATTTGTAATAGTCACAATTGGCGAAGTGCAATTTTATGCGTTAATAGACACCGGTGCTTCCCGATCGTTTGCCAGTGAGCTAGTCGCACGCTGCTGTTGCGTAATCGGATCGAAGCCCATTAAGCAAGCCGTGACTCAGTCGAGACAAGCGGACGGATCTATTTGTGCAATAACTCAGGCATTTCTACCAAAAATGACAATAGGACAAGAGCAATTCGAGCATTAAATTTTGATACTTCCTCGTCTGGCTGTGGATGTTGTCTTAAGCATGGAGTGTTAAGAGCAAGGGGATTTCAGATCCAGTTAACAAACAACAAAATATCCCTCACCTAGGACATCGTACCAACTCCAGTAGCCCAGTCGGTGTTGACTTTACAGCACTCGGGTACTGAGGAAGAAACAATGAGAAGTAATAATGGTCATGGCGAGGAAAACACAGGTCTGACGCCGCAGGAAGAAAGGCAACTCAAACGATTTCTGGACTTCGAGTTGCCTTTGTTCCGAGAAAATCAAGGACTGGCTCGTGGGGTACAGCATCACATTCGACTGAAGACTTCCGAACCCATCAAACAAAGATATCAACCGCAGAATCCGAAGATGCAAGCTATTCAACGGAGAAGTTGATAAAATGTTAACGGAGGGGATAATCGAACCTTCGAACAGCCCCTGGAGCTCTCCGGTGGTGCTTGTTAAGAAAAAGGATGGGAAACCGCGGTTCTGTATAGATTTTCAGAAGGTAAATGCGGTCACAGAAAAAGATGCGTATCCTTTACCATTCATAAACTCCATTTTGGATAAACTCCGGGAAGCCAGGTATATCAGCAGTTTGGATCTTCGCCAGGGATATTGGCAGATTCCACTATCTTCGGATAGTAAACCAATTACTGCCTTCACAGTCCCAGGAAGAGGATTATACCAATTCACGGTAATGCCATTTGGGCTCCATTCAGCTCCAGCTACTTTCCAGCGCCTGATGGATAAGGTTATCGGACCTGAAATGGAACCGTTTGCGTTCACGTACCTGGATGATATTATCATTTTGGGCAAAACATTTGACGAACATTTAGACAATTTTCGAGTGGTGTCTCCAGAAGGGACCCGTACCGATCCAGAAAAAATTGCCTCAATCGCCCGGTGGCCCGCCCCATCCACCCTCCGTCAGCTAAGACAGTTCCTAGGAATGACGTCCTGGTATCGCAGGTTTATCTCAAACTTCTCCAAAGTAGTTTCGCCCCTCACTCGATTACTAAGGAAAAATCAGCGTTGGAAATGGGGAGAGGAACAAGAAGTTGCTTTTAGACTTCTGAAAAAAAGTCTAACCGAGGCCCCAGTACTAACCTGCCCCGATTTCACGAAAGAATTCGTGCTACAGACGGACGCCTCAGAGCTAGGATTGGGAATTGCTCTTACTCAGCAGATTGAGGGTAAGGAGCATGTTGTGGCCTACGCTAGTCGGACACTGTCGCCCCCGGAGAAAAATTATTCAGTAACAGAAAAAGAATGTCTTACGGTCGTGTGGGGTATAGAAAAAATGCGACCTTATTTGGAGGGATATCATTTTGTGGTACAAACCGATCATTTGTCCCTTAAGTGGGTACAGTCTATTAAAACTCCGTCCGGGAGAATAGCTCGATGGGCTATGTATCTACAACAATTTGATTTTTAGGTGAGATATCGCAAAGGATGTCTTAACAAAGTGGCCGACGTCTTGTCTCGCCAACCTCTTTCGGGAGAAAATGTTGAAATCGAACATTGTATACTCGAACCCGAGGAAGGGATAGAGTGTCCATGGTACAGAAAAAAAATCGCAGAAGTAAGAAATAAGGCCGAAGATTTTCCTGAATTCATGATCAAGGAAAATCGTTTATTCAAACATTTTTGGGATGCCCTGGATTTCACAGACCCCGAGCCGAGAGATCCCTGGAAGCTGTGTGTACCTAAGCCCCAAAGACTCAAAGTACTACGCGAGAATCATGATGAAGTTACTGCCGGACACATGGGTATAGCTAAAACCTCAGCTCGAATCGCACAGAGATATTATTGGCCAGGAATGTTTCGAGATGTTGCAAAATATGTACGAGGTTGTAGGACATGCCAGAAATACAAAATCCCACAACAGGCACATATGGAAAGATGCAGCCGTCCTCCAATACGCAGCCTTGGGCCACTGTGTCGACCGATTTAGTAGGGCCATTACCTCGCTCCAGTAAAGGAAATAATTATTTGTGCGTTTTTCAAGATCGTTTTACCAAGTGGGTTCAAGTCCGACCGTTGCGCAAGGCTACCGCTCGTGCTGTTTCCCAAGCTTTTTACGAGGACATCGTATTACGTTTTGGCCGTCCGCATACCGTTATAAGCGATAACGGGACACAATTCACCGGAAAGATGTTCACCGACTTGGTCAAGGAGCTGGGTATCAAACATCGCTACGCCCCACCGTATACACCTCAAGCCAACCCTGTAGAACGAGCCAACAAGACTATTAAAATGTTGATCGCACAATATTGTGAAAATGACCACCGTAAATGGGATCAGTTCATACCGGAACTACAATTTGCGCTGAATACCGCTAAGCATGACTCTACGGGGTTCACTCCCTCCTTTTTGGTTTTTGGAAGAGAGTTAGATCCCCCTAAGGCGCTATACCAAAAGGAACCTCCTGAAGAAGATGATCTGGACGCGGCAAAAGAAACCTCCCAGTGGATCAAACATATGGAAAAACTCGTGGAAATTCATGAGTTAGTAAGGATAAATTTAGGCCGCGCGTTTACCACACAAAGTCATCATTATAATCTGCGTCGACGGGAATGGCGATGTCACGTTGGCGATCGCGTAATGAAAAAGGACCATCACTTGTCATCGGGAATTAGAGGATACGCCGCTAAGTTGGCACCTAAATATTCTGGTCCATATACCGTAATCCGTGTGGTATCCCCTGTAGTATATGATTTGAAAAGTGACACGGGGAAACGTTGGTCTCACATTCATGTAAAAGATCTGAAACCTTTTAAATCTGAAGAATGTCCGTAAGAAGGGTTCCGTCCTGTTGCAGGAAATGGAAAACTCCGAAATTGCCCTCATTTCCGCAGACGGGATAACCGCCTTTTGGAAGAATATTTCCCCGGTCCCAAACCCTATCCACCAACCCCCCGGACCCCAGATATAACTCCCTCTTCCCCTATGAGCTGTTCCCCCTGTCCCCATTATTTTAGTCCCAGCCTTTTTCCTACCGAGTCCGAATGCCCTCCCACTCCTACAATCCAAAGTATTTTAAACGAGGTTACGATGGTTACCCAGAGCGAGTTTGGAAAAAGCCCTGGAATCCTTCCCCTGAACCCTACCCCAACCCAGGATCGACGCCCAGAGGCTCGGATCCAAATATTGGGAAACCACCTCATAACCACTCCGCCCCCAGGAGGAATATTGGAGCAGGAGGCTCATCATATTCAGGGGTTATTGACTCAATATACAATGTATTTAAGGGAAGGGGCTCCCCCATCGGGGTGGGATCTGGTTTTTGTCAACGCCCTGAGACGTCTTCGTCCCCCATCGGTACCTTAAAATCGGAAATGTCGGATAAGATTGACCGATGGCTTGGGAAATCGGAGTTGGGTTACAATTCCGGCCACCCGGTGAATCGCTGTCCCTTAAAAAAAGGGAAGGGCAACCCTTCCAGGGCCCCGAATAAATAATGTTCCTTCCGTGTATGTTATTATGAATCCCTGGAGAAATAGAAATACGACCCCGTGGTCCTCCGAGTGTGAAGGGGCCACTGAATACTGGAAGGACCATACCGATTTGAGACACAAACTGACGATCCGACGCAAGGAATCCAGGAAACTGGTCAATCATGGTACTCAAACATTCAAGATTCCCTCTGGAAGCAAGCCGGCAGCCAGAAGTGGGGGTTCCCGATGGAGTACCGTCGCGAACCAAAACGCAACAGGCATCAGATGGCCCCCATCAGATGCCCCCCATGCCTCTCTGTTACTTGAGAGAATAAGACAAGTGAGGAACAGCGTACCACCCCCCAGACGACACCCCCGGCAGTCATGGATGACTGTCCACGCTATCTGTTGGTAGACAAGGACCTCTGCTGGCGATGCGGACACCCTGGTCACCAGCGACAATCCTGTCGCAAACCTTGGAACATATTCTGCTCCCGCTGTGGACGATGTGGAGTTCGTTCAGCGGACTGTTCCTGTGGTCAATGCCCTGGCTCACGGAACAATAAGTCTCCTCGCCGTCGAGGCCCCAGAAGGATGTTCCTACCACCCCTACTGGACCTAGTCGTTACAGGCAAGGTTGCCCGTAACTGCAGTGGTTACTAGACTAGTAACTTATCCAAGTCAACCAGTGAAAAGTGTTTCACCAATGGAACTGTAGTGGTGTAACACATTTATTTAGTTAGGAATTTAGAATTAGTGATGGACTAAACACTGATTCTATAGTGTTCCTCAAAAAGGAAAAAAAAATGTATAACTGGGTTTAATTTTTTTTTCCGCAAGTAGGGGGGGAATGTAACGAAGCATTTTTTTAGAGCTCCGTTACTAAGAACGGCTAAAGAATTTTCAATCTAACTTTGGTACGTCCCTGCCTATTTGGGGTTTCTATTGGTGCCGGTCTGGCAAAATATTTCATTCCCTGTTAGAAATTAAGGTACATACCCAAAGCTACTGGAATTCACGTCAACAGCATGCATAAAACATAACAGAGTTTTTCTCTAGATCTTATAAAAAGGGTGAAAAGCTCCGGTGATAGTTTTTGTAAAACACGAGAAAGAAATAAAGATCGCGATGGGAAAAACCAAATCATTTTTTGTATCGGGCACGAAATCATCCTTCAGATATTCGGTCCAGTTTCAGTTCATCGGACAAAAAAAACCCGCCTTTCTTACTAGGCTTTTTCGTCTAGTTTGGTCATACATTCGAGATCTATAAAAGGGCACTATGAAGCTCTCATCGGGGCTTGTTCCTGTTGTTCTTCCGTGAGACTTGTTACTTGTTACTTGAATCCTGTAGTGATACGAAGTCCGGTTCGAAGTAAAAGTGAAAAGTGTGAAAAGTAGATTCGAGGTCCAGAAGCGTTGAGGTGTCCGTAAGTGGAAATAGTGAATAATTTGTATTTGAGCTGGGTTTCTCCGTGTGCTGAAGCACTTGAAGTTTATTATTTCTACATTTATTATTATTCGATTTGATTCAATTATTTTGCCGGGAGTTTAAATATTATTATATGTATTATTATTATTCCATTTATTTAATTATCTGTCGTGGCATTTACAGTTAAGTTCTGCCAAAGTATTCTTTATTGGATTCAATTCGTTACCTGAGAAGTTAAATATATTTTCTGCATTATTATAATTTCCTTTATTCGAGCATTTGCCGAAACGTTTGAGTTGGTCAGAAGACTACAGAGTGAATATTAATTTATTTTATTTTTGGGTCGTTCAATCGAACTTTTTGTGAAATCGATTGAGTGTTTAATTTAGGGTAGTATTGACATTTTAGTCAATTGTTGGTTATTTTTACGGGTAGAAATATATGATTTATTTGTCAAATTGAACAGTATAAAGTAGACCATTTTATTTTGTGTCCCCGCGGAAAACAATTTTCACATAAGCTCTGGCAGGTGTTTTCTTTTTCTTGTCAAGGGAAATCTTACATAAATAGTTCTTTTATTTGCCCGTTATTAAAATTATTGAGTAATGTTTTCAGTTATTTGAGTTCAGGGAAAACGCCGAATGCAAACTACTGACGCGAATCTTTACATCACTTAATTCAGTGAATTAAAATTTTATATTGTCTTAAGTTCGGGGAAAACACCGAATTTAAGCAATTGACGTATAAACCAATCACATAACAGTAATTTTGTTCCCCGTTGTCCCGATTCAGGCACTAACCAAATCGGAACATCGGCCGCGATAAATGCGTTGAAAAGTTTATTTGTCCCTGAAAATACGTGCAGAGCAAAACAAAATTCACGAATTTCACAAGTTATAGGCATATTCAGGAGGAATAATTCATTTACCCACTTGAGAAGGTGATTTGGGTAAATAAACGTTGTTGTTAACATTAGGGGGAAATAAGGGATTTTATAACACGAAAATACGGTGATGCTTTGTCGTCTGTATCCACGCCCAGTTGTTAATATTGTTTAAGCTCAGGAAATCGCCGAGCATAGACAATAGGAAAACAAAGCCAAAAATGTAATTCTTGTTAACGAGAAAAGTCGTAGAAGAAAAGGGCTATTTTAAGGAACAGAGGAAAAAATATCACAGCCGGGAATATTACCAACGTGAAGTTCAGGTAATATACAAGTGACACGTAGTTTTCAATTTTTGTATTAGGGTTAACAAGGGGAAATCGGGATGTTATAAGCCGCTTGCTTATAAACTTGAAAAATCACTTTCTGAGTCAGTCAGATAACCGTGTTCAGGAAGAAACAGTTTTTCTTTGCTCTCAAGAGTAGTTCATTTTATTCCCTAAATTGCCGGAAAATTACTGTTCATTTGGCCAGTTATATTTATCGTGAAGGTTAATATAATTTCGATACTATTTGATAAATAGGATTATATATATATATATATATATATATATATATATATATATATATATAGTAGGAGATTTAAGCCGGTTCTGGGTCTCCCCCCACCACTATGACGTCACGTGTGACCTTGAATAGTTGCAGGTGTGCAGTGTGTGTGTGTTTGACCTTGAGATTTGACTTTGAGATTTGTCATTGAGTTTTGACATTGGGTTTGGTCGACTTTGAGATTCGACTTCAGTTTTGACCTTGAATATGACCTTGAGATTCATAACATTAAGTTTGAGTTTGAGATTTGACCTTGAGTTTTGATGTTGGATTTGTTTCGGCAACCAAAAGATTTGATCTCGATGTTTGTTTGACCTTGACTAATGTTGTGGTGTAGGCATACATATTCTGTGTAGTCATGACCTTCATGAATCCTTGCTTCCTCCAAGCGAGGAGGGCGTTCGTCCTGTGAGAGAGCTAAGAATGAACTGCGATTATTGATGAGTGCGCTGAATGTCAAGAGAATCCCCTCAAATCCATACAGATTGCGCATCGCATCGGACTTGTTGTAGGGTGGGGATATTTCATTGAAATATTCCAGGAGAAGAGTATTTTGAATCAGTGTCTCCTCCAGT
>JAFIRS010004540.1:0-83500 GCA_018342105.1 Gonioctena quinquepunctata
CAAAAATTTTACCACAGCTCGATTCTACGAGTGATAAGGAATAGTTCTTACTAGATTTCATTCTGGCAGTCGTTTCTTACGATATCGAAAATAATTTTTTTCGAAAATTCATTTTTCTCAGTTACACCCCCGACATTTCAATAGCAAGGAATTATTTTATCACAGCTCGATTCTACGAGTGATAAGGAATAGTTCTGACTAGATTTCATTCTGGCAGTCGTTTCTTACGACATCGAAAATAATTTTTTTCGGAAAATGTTTTTTTTTCAGTTACACCCCCGACATTTCAATAGCAAGGAATTATTTTATCACAGCTCGATTCTATGAGTGATAAGGAATAGTTCTGACTAGATTTCATTCTGGCAGTCGTTTCTTACGACATCGAAAATAATTTTTTTCGGAAAATGTTTATTAGTGTACACCTCCTAGTAACCGATAGCAAAGAAATCCTTTTTTCTGACGTGAAAATATTCACATTTGATCACTCTTCCACTTTGGAATAGTATCGTAGTATAGATAGTTCAGGAATATTCATTTTAATTCAGTCCACAGTCGCGATTAAGTCATTCGGAATCGGCGAAAAAAGTACGTGAACCAAATTCGTAAGTATTTGTCAATTCCTTCGTAATGGCTGAAAAGGGGGGAAACACGCCACTGGTCAATCGGGTATGTTCGGGATTTTGGCAGCCAGCTGCTGGCAGCTAACTTCACGTTGGTCCGAATATTGGTTACCGGAAAAACTCACCCTTTACACACAGATGAACTAGATATGAAGTGGGTTGAACTGACTGAACTTCTGCGGAGCGAAAAAAGACAAAAAACAGTGGAAAACTGTAAGTAACATCCTTTTGCACCCTGCAGTGCATTTCCATTATGCAAACTTTCAATCTCATGCGAGAATTTGAATTTTTATCATTGCCAACTTTCCTTTTTAAGTTCTTATATGAATGGAAATCGAAAACAAAGAAAAAAGCTCGAGTCAACAGAGAAAACATTCTGCAAACGGGTGGTGGAGGATACAAATGTACTGATCTCAACGAGTTAGAGAATCGACTAATGTCAATTTATGGGTGGGTTCACATAGTTGGATGCCCGGGTGCTCCTGATGAAGTGGACCCAGATAACATTGGGAAATCTAGGACTCCCACACCCGAATTACCCACAAGTGAAATTTTATTGCAAATATGATAATAATGATGAAATCATTCATATCGAGGTGGAAGCTGAAAACTCTCTCTTCTCAGCTGAAACAGTAAATATGCCTCCATGCCGTTCTACATAAAGAAAAACTGGTGAGTTCTCTGTTGCTCCCATTGAATATAGTATGTACCAACTACTCCTATTGGATCCAAGACACTATATTCCATACTTAAATTTTGAATAACAAATAAGTATCTTTTTCAGGTGCAGTTCGGAAAGTACCAGTCCTGAAGAAGAGAACAGTTCAAAATGGTTCCACCAAACTAGAAAAAGCTGCACAAAGCTACAGTCAGAGTACGGAACAAATGGCTCTGGCTGTAAGAGAAATGCCAAAGGCAATTTCTGAACTTGCAGAAGCATTATGTAAAATTGTTGATGTTGTCAACAACCAAGTTTCATCTGACTGATTTTATTAATCAGCAGATTCAACATTTGGATTGTAATGGTTCTTTTTACATGTTTTTATTGGAATGCAATTTTATTTCACTTTCTGTTATGATTGAAAAACCGATTTGTTTATTTATTATTTATTTTATCTTGTCTGTTTTTTTGTAGAATAAATATTTATGTTCCTGTTAATTAAAATTTTGTTTTGGATAGTCATTTAGTATTATTGGACCATTTCCTGTATCCGGGTCATTACTTGTAGTCTTATGAATTGTCCTTCATTGAGATCATCACCATCTGAAAAAAAAAGGGATTTTGAAAAAAAAAGTTTAAAAATGCCGTGAAAAAATATATTCAAATAGGTTTCAAGCAAATGGTCTACACAAAAAAAAAATCATAACCATAAAACATACTATTGACTATTTCAGCATGATTTACATCATCAGGTATATGATCATCCACATGATCATCAACATTTTCATCTCCAATTTCATCTGGTATATTATGTTTTCTACAAATGTTGTGCAATACTGCACATGAACAAATGATCCGAGATGCCATAAGGTGGCTATAGTGGAGAACCCTATCCTTTCGAAGACACCTAAAACGTGCTTTCAAAACTCCTAAGCCTCTCTCAACAACATTTCTTGTCCGACGATGCCTAATATTGTACATTTCTTCCAGAGTGTTGACAAATGGAGTCATCAGCCAGGGCTGAATGGGATACCCAGAATCTCCTAGAAGAAAACAATTTCTTCTGCCTTCAACATACTTTCTTCTCATGTGACGATGAATCCTTGAAACGTGCCAAATAGCTGAATCATGGGTGGCCCCAGGGTACTGGGCATTGATATTTGTAATAATCAAATTTGCATCAAATATCTGAAAAATAATCATTAATGAAAAATCAAAAGAATGATAATTTTAGTCATACTTACAGCTTGGACATTTATACTGTGGAGGAGAAAATATGGCAACATGAGTACAATCGAGTGTGCCTATTGCATTAGGGAAGTCCAAATTTGCATTCACAAAACTGGAATTGTTAAGATAAGATTCCATTTATTCGACAGTATGGGTACTACAAAACTTACCTATTTTTAGCTTTTCTCACATCCTCATCACTGGAAGGAAATTTGACATAGCGTGGTAACAAAAATGTTGATATAAGGATGCTAACTTTCTTTATGGCTCTACTAATGATTGGTTGACTCATTCCGAGATTCATGTCTTCACCAACGATAGTTTGATAGCTGCCATGACCAAAGAATTGAAGGCTTGCAAAAACCTAAACCAATGTTAAATTTTAATTTTTAAAGCAAGTCAGTCTTCGAATACCCACCTGTATCTTCTCTGGTTCGCTCATCAACAAATTCCCTCAACTCCTCAATCAAATCAAATGCAGCCATTTTATTCAGGCGGAATAGTTTAGTGAACTTTTCTGTTTGCAACTCAAAGGGATTGCTGGTGTCTCTAATATGCCGGTATTGTAGTCTAATAATTTCCCTTAAAATTAAATATTAAGTACCTTAAATCATTTTTCATAACCACCCACCTATTTTCAATATTCTCGAACTCTTGGAAGAAATAATAATGTAACAAATGGTTCCCATCCATATTCCTTATCTTGTTTTGTTAAGCTTGGCAAGTACAATTATGAGGTTGCTGAGATAGCAATATTGATAGCAAGATTTCTCTAAAAATGACAGATCATATTGCTCAGAATCGATGATCAGAATAGCAATATTTCGAATCTTGCTGTGGAAGCAATATCTTTTTCTTGGCAATATTGCTATTTACAAACAGAATAGGTCTGAGTGTATGGTTCGGTTCGATAATAAATATGAAGTTGATATGTGCATTTTTCGATTGTAGGAATTAGATGGGTAGGATTCAGCTGAAGCTTAATTAATGGTAGTGCGATGATTATTGACTGGTGTATGGTTTAGGTATATTCAACACAAAGCATATGTAGTTGGTTTGGACATTTATCGAACGATTGAAGGAATGTATGGATTCGGTTTGTTCAGTACTCGACTCGAAATATATGAAGTTGTTTTGGCAAGACTCGAGCGGATGTAGGAGTTAAAGTGATCGGATAAAGTTTACTAATGGTAATATTATTGATTGTTTGTCGGTGTATGTATAGAATTCTCTGATATTAAACATGGGAAAATATGTTGAATTGGGTTGATATTTCACGAATGATTGGAGGAATGAGACTGAGGTATTTGAAATGAATGTGTATCCACGCTCGCGGAGACTGAAATGTGATGGAGTTCAATGATTGATCGGAGGTGTATGGGGTGAGGAAATGCATACTGACATCAAAATAAAATATAAAGACGACTCATAATTATTATTGACTGACGATGGAAAAGATTAGCTGAGAGATGATTATGATAATTGTAATGTATGCAGTAAACAATATAAGAAGTTCCCCGCCTACGGCGGCCGAACGCAAGAAAGATGTTAAAACACCGACACTTTTTATATCATTGATGTTCTCGTGAAGTAGCATGTATGGAAAGAGCAGTATGAAATAAACCCAAAATCCGATCGTCTCTGTTTTATATTATAATTATAATATCCCGAATTTGCCTATTCATGTTAGTAGTGCAAACATAACATTGGCGACGAGGTGTTTTTTTTCACTCACGTGCATTATATTAGGTGGCTAAAGTCGGTAAAAGTGGAAAAAGTACCCAGTTTTTCGAACGAAATATAAAATGGCGGAACGCAAGAAAGATGTTAAAACACCGACACTTTTTATATCATTGATGTTCTCGTGAAGTAGCATGTATGGAAAGAGCAGTATGAAATAAACCCAAAATCCGATCGTCTCTGTTTTATTATTATAATATCCCGAATTTGCCTATTCATGTTAGTAGTGCAAACATAACGTTGGCGACGAGGTGTTTTTTTACTCACGTGCATTATATTAGGTGGCTAAAGTCGGTAAAAGTGGAAAAAGTACCCAGTTTTTCGAACGAAATATAAAATGGCGGAAAGTATAGGACTCTTGGGGACTCTGTCAACGTTCGACCCTAAAACTTCGAACTTTTCAGTGTTTAAGGAAAGAATCAAACAATTCTTCATCGCCAATAAGATCACGGATTCGGATCGTAAAAAAGCAATATTACTGAATATCTTAACCGAAGAATGTTCTGTGCTGGTGCGCAATTTATGTGTACCCGAGATACCAGAAAATAAATCATACGGCGATTTGATTCTGTTATTAAGCGAACATTTAACGCCCGTGAAATCGTATTTCGTTGAACGCCTTAGTTTTTATACAGCTAGGCGCAAGATAAATGAAGGCGTGGCAAAATGGGAGGCGCGAGTGAAACAACTAGCGTCCAAGTGCAAATTTGGTGACGAACTCAATGCGGTTATGAGAAATGTTTTTGTCATTGGCATTAATGAAGAGAAAATAATGGATCGACTATTTGAAGAGGATGCCTCGAAAACGACGGTGACCTTGTCCAAATTACTGAAGACTGCTCTCTCTCTGCTGAGTCACCATCAAACAAGAACCAGTTCACTTCCAGCGTCAGCGACGCGGGGGTAGCAGGGCCACAACAAGTAGCAGATTATTCAATCATGTTGGTAAGGAAGGAGGGCGCAGTTATTCGGTAAGCCAAAATAACAATTTTCCAAAACAATTCGAGTGCTCTGTGTGCGGCAGGAATAATCATTCCACGCGCGATTGCGCATACAAAAATTGTAGCTGTTACAAATGCGGCGATTGGCTCCTAGATGCAGGAAGGTTTCCCATAAATTTTTGGAAGAGGCAGAGACGTATGAGGACGATTCAATTTTCAATTTAATAGAATTTTACAAAAATCAAGTTAGTAAAACAAGAAACGGCAGTCGATCCGATCTTGAGTAAAATCATCTTATTTCTCAGAAATGGATGGCCAGAAAGGTCACCATCAGATGAGTTCAGACCTTTCATGAATAGAAAAACGGAAATAACCGTAGAGCAAGGCTGCGTGATCTGGGGGTATAGGTTGATAGTTCCAGACAAATTGAGGAACTCAATATTAACAGAACTCCACAGCACACACATGGGAGTAGTCAAAATGAAGGCACTCGCGCGCTCTTATTTCTGGTGGCCTTCCATCGATGGTCAGATAGAAATGGTAGCAAAAAATTGTAAATCATGCGCGGTTCATGCCAGCGACCCTCCAAAGTCCGACTTAGTTGTTTGGAATTGGCCCCAGGAGCCATGGAATAGGCTACATGCAGATTTCTTCGGACCAATTTTCAACAATTTTTTTTTAGTGATTGAGGATGCCCCGTCTAAATGGATAGATTGCGTAGAAATGACTAGCATGACAGCATCAGCAACAATAAAAGTTTTTCGTGAAGTTTTTTGTAGATTTGGTCTTCCTTACGAGATATGCACCGATAACGCGAAAACATTTACATCAGACGAATTTCAATTTATTTTGAAATCAAGTGGTATTAAGCACACAACAGGTGCCCCATATCATCCCTCTACTAACGGACTGGCTGAAAGCGCGGTGAAGATCATGAAAAACGCGATCTATAAGGGTCGGTTTGAAAACAAAACTTTGGACATACACTTGATCATCAACCGTTTTTTATTTCACTATAGGAATACACCACACTCCACTACAGGGGAGACCCCTGCGAAATCATTGATAGGACGTACTATGCGTACAAAATTTGATTTACTTTTGCCTTCAACAAAAAGTGTAGTTGAGAGTAATCAAAACCAGCAGCAGAAGTATTATCGAGGAAACAGGAATACCAATTTTAAGGCCAGTGATCGGGTGTGGGTTCGCGATTATAGAACTGATATGCCCCATTGGTGTACGAGGGTCGTGAACAGAGTTCTAGGCCAAAGAACTTACAACAGAAAATGGAATGATATGGAAACGTCACGTTGATTAATTAAAAACCCGATTCTCGAGTAGTGAAAGTACCAAGGAAGGGACAATGATAAATGATTACTCAAATCAACAAAATCAAACGGTTTCTATCATTCCACGATCTGAAATCATTATAACGAAAAACGATGACGATCTCCACAGATCGAATTCAAATACAAATA
The DNA here is from genome assembly GCA_018342105.1 of Gonioctena quinquepunctata. Lineage (NCBI taxonomy): Eukaryota > Metazoa > Arthropoda > Insecta > Coleoptera > Chrysomelidae > Gonioctena > Gonioctena quinquepunctata. The sequence goes on from JAFIRS010004540.1 coordinate 6,671, forward strand.
TTGTAATGAATATAGATCCTCATGGATCAAACTCTGTAAATCTAGTGAATCGTGATAGTGGTGATAACCCCGAACAAAATGTGGACGTCAGTGATTCGGGAAAATTCAACGGGACACCGTCTCAAGGGACAGGACCCATATTACGTAGTCGCAGTAATTTGAGCAAACCCAAAAGACTCATGTACGATTAAATTTTATTTGTTATTTTAGAAGGGAAGGTGTAATGTATGCAGTGAACAATATAAGAAGTTTCCCGCCTACGGCGGCCGAACGCAAGAAAAATGTTAAAACACCGACACTTTTTATATCATTGATGTTCTCGTGAAGTAGCATGTATGGAACGAGCAGTATGAAATAAACCCAAAATCCGAACGTCTCTGTTTTATTATTATAATTATAATATCCCGAATTTGCCTATTCATGTTAGTAGTGCAAACATAACAATAATAATCATTAATGTTCAGTGTACATTGTATTCTTCGGTATTTGACACAAAGCATATGTAGATGGTTTGAACATTCATCGAACGATCGGATAAATCAAACTGATGCTCATTAATGGTGCAATTATTATTGATTGATGATTAATATAGGGAATCAGTACTTGACTCCAAATACATAAAATTGTTTTGGACCGATTGTAGGTGTTGAAGTGATCGGATGAAGCTCAGCAATGGTAATATTATTGATTGCTGGTTGATGTGACAGAAAATAAAATAAAAAAAGTTGTCAATAAAAATAGAGTCAAGTTTTCTACAATGCTTCCAATTGAATCATCCAAAAATATATTGACGACATTGCAGACAGCAACAGGCAGTTTGGTGAGATGAAAATCCTATATTTTTAATCTACAACAGTGAATGGAATTCAACATTTGTGAATGATTTTCATGGTATCTCATCTCAAACTTCAAGAGAATTCACGAGTCAACTCTAGAAAGATCTCTGTGCCTTGTACGACATCAAATTAACTTACTCAAGTGTGAACCACCCTCAGTCAAATCCCTGGAACGGTTCCATGGATACTCGCTGAAATGATTCGTGCTCATAAAGCAGAGAATCCCAGTGAACATCCTCTAGAACTCTTGCCCTGCGCAGTAATCTGCTATAATAATACCAAGAATAAAACGCATGGCTTTACCCCATACGAATTGGAATTCGGACATACCTCCAGTAGACCCACAAAACCCTGTACAACCAAAAGTACCTACTTAATTGCAAAATACGTTAGAGATCTCAACAACAGAATGTCATATTTCTACAAACTCGCACGAGCCAAGACAGACCGACAGAAAGAAAAATCGAAAAGTAGGTTCGACAAAACCATATCTGATAACACTCCCGACTACAAAGTAGGAGACAAGGTGTACCTAAAAGAATCCCAAATAAAAAACAAACTCGAGAATAAGTTCAACGGACCCTTTGAGATTGTTGAAATTTTCCCAAATTCCGCTATGCTTGTCAATTGGAAAACTCGCAACAAAACCAAAGTAAATTTCGACCGATTGAAACCCTATCACGAAACTTGATTTCTTTCAGGACACTCTTGCTGTCAACAACAGCAAATTGCCAATACATCAACCCAATCAACAATTCAATAGGCGTCTTCTTCCATGAAGAAGGAACCCTCAAAATTACTAACGAAAAATGGACCCTTTTAGTTTACAAAGATTTATCCTCCGTCAAAGAAGCTTTAGACAATAACGATAAGATTCTAGAAAATTCATTATATTTTCTCGAAAGAGACGAGCCACGAGTAGTTTACTTCAAAGCACACCTTAGCCTTTTGAATCAAATTTCATCCTCGCTACAACTGAAATATAGAGAATTTTTTGCGGAAACCGAAAAATTCACAAAAAGAACCAAACGCGGCCTGATAAATGGCGTCGGCACTTTTTGGAAATCAATAACGGGAAACCTTGATGCATCTGATGGTGAATACTTCACGGATTGTATCAATAAAATCAATCAAGACGAACATCAGATAGAAAACCTATTGAAAAATCAAATTTCTGTTACCACATCCGTGATCAAGAGCTTTAACTCAACAATTCAAAAACTTCAGGTTGATGAAGAAACATTCAATCGAGATATTCAAGAAATAGAAAAATCAATTATTGACATTTCAGACAGAATGGCATTTTATGTGGCGCAAATCAAAATTCTCGAAATATGTGAATCGCTCATGGAAAGCTATTCATTTCTAGAATCTACCATCGAAGATATAACCGATTCAATTACTTTTGTTCGTTTGAAAATTCTTCACAGCTCAATAATATCCTCCAGAGACTTGGTCTTTTCACTTCAGGAAATCTCACAAACACTCAATAAGAATAATTTACCACTGCCGACATACTCACCTTGCTAATGTCGCTCAATATCTGGAAATTATCGAATTGCAGGCATATCAAACAATCATAAGGTCGTGTTTGTTTTGAATATTCCACTTGTGGAACCAGAAACATATACCCTTTATCATCTGTACCCAATACCAATTTTGGATAACCGAACAGGACTTCATCACATTATATTAACTTTCCAAAAATTCGTTGTGCGTGATGATGATTCAATGTTGTACATCTCTCTCCAAAATCTGGACAATTGTAAAGTGATAGGACACGGTGTGAAAATCTGTTCAGAAGTGCTTCCATACCAATAGACAATAACGCAATCTGCGAAGCCCAACTCCTCAGACAGACGACCACATTGCCAGATTCCTGCCAACCAACATTGATTTACGCAAAGGACTACAATGTGCAAGTGATTTCCCAAAATCTTTGGCTGGTCTCTATATCCGATCCACTACCTGTCACTATCAAATGTGCCAACAGGGAGGCAATCACGAAAATTATCAATTCCAATTCTCTCTTGAACTCCAACCCGAATGCAATGCCTTCATTGGTAACACCAGAGTCATTCAAAATACTTCGTCGAAGAATCCAGAAACGAACCTACAAGAATCATGCAGTACAGATACCGTTTCGATGTTGTGACCATCTCCCAGAGAGATCAAAGCTACCAGAACTCAAACCTCTCAAACTTAATAAAATCAATACCGACGATCTCAATATCGCCGAACATAAGCTTAACCAATACTCAGAGGAACTGGACAAGATCATCAACGAACCTTTCGTGAACAAACACATTTCCTGGTTCACGTACTTTACGATCACTCTCATCATCCTTCTAGTGATCCTATATTTCTTCTGCAAATGTCGTCGAAAGAAATCGATAAGAATTGGAATCGCTTCATCGAACGATAACCAACCACCAAAACCTCCAAGTACGAGAACGCCACCACACATCATGACCAGGTTCATCCCCAGAAGAAGACCCAGCGTCCGATTCGAGGAACCAATAGAAGAAGACATAGTAAAAGTTGTTGCAAAAGCATCAACTTTTTTAGATAAAGGGGAGTTGTTATATTCTGAATAAAGTCAATATCAAATTACAATGATAACAGCTTCCCTAGAATCCGAGTCAGCAGTGTCAGCGGAATATAGTATTTCATTTCCCACAAGTTTTTATTGCTGACACCGCTGGCCAGAAGGTATAAAGAGACCCTGCGTGGTCTCACGATATGAATATCGTGAGACCACGCAGGGTCTCTTTATATATAAATGAATTTATATTTCATTCAATCTAGTTAGTTGCAAGTAGTCATAGAAACTCTTTATATTTTCCTGAAATAAAAGTAGTATTGTTTAAAAGTTGTGTACCGTTTTAAAAAAGTGAATTTCAAAGATACGAAGATGACTAGGATATTAGGAGTTATATAGTGAATTATCCAATCCATTGCATATATTGTTCGATATGTCAACAATTAGAATCCATAGAATGAGTTTGGATGGTTGTTAAAAAACAACTACTTATAGCATTAACGTTTTTCTTTTTACTCCGTGGAAATCATGAGTTCACAACAAATAAATGAGTTATAATTAATTGTGATATAATGCAATTGGAAATAATTCCTATATGATTTCTACAATTAAATAGATTATATTGAAGTTTTGGATGTAGTTTTCCATAAATTAAGTGATTTGACATACATTTTGAGTTGAGTAAACACTGCGCATTTCTTTGATATTACTAATAATGGGTGATTATCGGCTGAATATCATTGGGGAATTCAAGATGTGTGATTTAATGTTAATCACATGATACTGGAGTGAAATATAGGTGATATCTATAGAATTAGAGGTATTGAACCTTAATGGTGTTGATTATGGAACGATTTGTACGCGATAAAGTGATCTTTATATAAGGTATAAATAAGTCGAGTTCGAATCAACTAGACATCATCCGATGATGGGGGATGAGATTCTACCGAAACTTCATGGAACTGGACTTTTTAAGGACCATTTTATAATATATGAGAGAAACAAACCTGAGAAGTACTAATTCATTGAACACTCAGTCTGCAATTATCTGTGAAATTTGTCCAGTATTCTCACTGAATTTGATCTTTGAGGCAGTTGCACAATGAGTACGATTCACAATTGATTTGGGTATCAAGTTTTATTTACCTGAATGTAGACTAGATCCTCGTGCGCAATAATTGAATGAAAACATATTTGGTTATGTATACACCTTTTAAGTAATATTAACAGATAACAGATGACGCAGGTCGTCAAGCCGAGGCCTTCGCCATCACTCATGGTCTAGAACAACTGGTCGAGCTACCAACCCGCATCCCTGATGTCAACAACCAGTCTGCCAATACACTAGATCTTTTCCTCACCACCAATCCTGACCCGTATAGAATAGAAGTTTGTGCCCCACTTGGAAACTCTGATCACACCCTCATCTCCACAACATGCTCTTTCCATTTACCATCGAGCTGCACAATACCACCCTGTCTCATGTGGCATTACAATTCGGCCGACTGGGGAGGTCTTCGTATGTTTTTCTCAGCGTTTCCATGGAAGAGAGTTTGTTTCTCTTCAGTAGATCCAACACGATGTGCTGAGGCAATTTCTGAAATCATCATGTTGGGGATGCAAACTTACATACCGAATACCGAAAGAAGAACATCGTCAGATAAGACCTGGTTTAACAGAAACTGCTCTAGAGCTGTGGCTTCCAAACAGGCAGCATACCATCGATGGCTAAAAAATCCGGGCCCTGAGACCATAGCAGTATATGTCGAGGCTAGAGGCATATGCAAAGAGACAACAGAATGCTCAAAAGATGCCCACAATGCCAAAATAAGATCAAAACTTGCTGAATGTCCTAACGGATCCCGTTCATTTTGGTCTTGTGCCAAAGCTGTGGGAAGAAACTTCACTTCCAGCTCATTTCCTCCTCTAACCAAAGAAGATGGAACACTAGCAACGACTGCCCAGGAAAAAGCCAATATCTTTGCGCACCTATTTGCTGGAAATTCCACTCTGGATTCATCGGGAAAACAACCCCCGAACATTACACCTATTGACAGTCACATACCCGAGATCACCTTTCGCCAACGTACTATCAGAAATATTTTGCTGGGCCTCAACACCAACAAAGCCTGTGGATCTGACGGAATCCCGCCGATTGTTCTCAAGAAATGTGCCCCCGAACTAACACCTGTTCTTTGCAAGTTGTTCAACCACTCTTACAATTTGGGGGTATTTCCGTCCAATTGGAAAATTGCAAGAGTACAGCCAGTCCCTAAGATCAACGGGTGACCTGCTCGCTTACGTCTCACATATAATTGGAAGACTCAGGAATTGTCAACGATAGGCAATATGGCTTCCGCCATCAGAGATCAACGGGTGACCTGCTCGCTTACGTCTCACATATATGGCAGCTATCTATTGAAAAGTATGGAGAAACTTTAGCTGTGGCATTAGATATCTCCAAGGCGTTCGATCGAGTTTGGCACCAGGGACTCCTCGCCAAGCTTCCGTCTTATGGCTTGCCCCCTCAGCTGTGTTCTCTGCTTGCTAGTTTTCTCTCAAACAGGTCTCTCCATGTAGTGGTCGATGGAGTTTCATCTGACACTCTACTCATAAATGCTGGTGTTCCGCAAGGATCTATTCTCGCACCAACACTATTTCTACTTCACATCAACGACCTGTTGAAAGCAACTTCATGTCCAGTACACAGCTTTGCCGATGATAGTACCCTCCATACCGCTTTCTCTTCCAGGGCCCCTATATCAGCCCGTGAAACCAGAAATGAACGAGGAAGAAATGTAAATAATATAAATATGGCCTTAGCAACAATTCTCGAATGGGGATCTAATAACTTGGTAGAATTCAATGCAAACAAAACACAAGCATTCTTTTCTCTAGAAAAGCCGATCTCACTGTGCCTAACATAACTTTGTCAGGAGTAACCATACCACTGAAGCCATCCATATCGATGCTTGGTATTACTATCAGCAATAACCTTTCCTGGGAAAATCACGTGAGGTCCATTGCCAAAAGTGCATCCCAAAAACTTTGTTTTTGTTTCGTGCCAAGAGCTATTTCACCCCCAGTCAGCTGCTTATGATCTATAAGCACAGATCCGACCTGTCCTGGAATACTGTTCCCATATTTGGAGCGCGGCACCTAAACATATCCTGAGGCTATTGGATTCTGTCCAAAAAAGGGCAATTCGTCTCGTCGGTGATGCCTCGCTTACAAACTCGCTCACTTGTCTGGAACACCGTAGAAAAGTTGGCGATTTGTCTCTATTTTATAGATATTTTCATGGGCGATGCTCTTCTGAAATATCAACAATCGTTCCTGCTTTGGCAGTCTCTTCGAGACTAACCCGTCAAGTTCAGTCATCACACCCCTTCGTGGTCACTTTGGAGACCTGCAGAACATCACTTTCCAAAGACTCGTTCATCCAACGAACAGCGAGGCTTTGGAACTCATTGCCTAGGGAGGTGTTCCCCGAGGCATACAACCTCCAGAAATTTAAGAAGAACACCAACTCCTACCTTCTTTCCCTTGGTTCCCACGATGTTCTCTGAACATTACAGGATATCCCTTTTCGTGGGAACCATAACATAAAAAAAAAAACCCCAATTATTCTAGAAAAAAATTGATTTTCATAGGTTCATGTGAGTGACAGAAGCAGAATATTAACATTGATATGTATCAATCAATATAGTAAGGAATGAAGAAGAATGAAATGTTCTAGTCGTAGAATAAAATTGCCAATTCCCTTACCCATCATCCCATTAAATGAGTTTATCAACCGAATGTTCAATACGGTAAAAATAACAAATTCATGATTTTTATATATCATCGTTCTGATCTACAAGCCATTAATGTAGTAAATATAATATGTATAGAATAGAATAGAATTTATTGGTGTTTTTGAATATTTCTTTCATTACACACGTCAAGAAGTTTGGAACATATCCGTAGTTAAAATAACATATGGGATTATTGTGAACATAACAAATAAAAAATAAAACATATATACATACACAGCAAATTATGGTTTACACAACAGATTATCGTTTAACATATGTTTGAGTAAGGTGTAAAATATCTTCCCATGGTAATATTGTGAACATAACAATTAAAAGCAACATGTATGCACACATCAGTAAAATCAGAAATTCTAGTTTTCACCCTAATAATACCATTTTTATCCATAAAAGGACATAGAGTCAATAATTTCTCATCTGCAACTCCATAAAACGTCTCATTTTGTATGAACTTGACGAGCTGCATCTCGGATTCCCATATTTCTTCTGTAGAAAGAATACCAGTTTTCTTCTGATTCGCATTTCGACAATTGTGGATGAATCTACGAACATATCCAACCAATCTTACGATGCTTTCAAATTTGGAAAAATACTGGTAGTAGCAATCATAAACAGCATTTTTACTCGTATTCAATAAAGACGAAATCGTCTTCCTTTTTTCTGAACATACTATATCCTCATCGTTTTCATACTGCTGTGTTGGCCACTCTTCCATGGGCTTCCGTAACCAATCTGGTCCCTCCCACCATCTCAGCTCCAACAACTTTTTTGAAGTACATCCTCGAGAAGGATTACAGTCCCCAGGAACATGGAACCATGAATATTCGTCGGTGAGGTTACTGTGAGGTTACTGTTCCATACAAAAGGTTTCCATATCTCATCTCTTTTAATCCAAGATAAAACAGTTGTAGAACCAGTCCACCAATACATCGCCACACCCTCTATATCTATGATCTGTCTAACCGAATGGGACAACCTAGCTCCAATTGTTGCTGCCATCAACTCTTATCTTGGAATGCTAAGTTTTTTTACTGGTGAAACTCTGGTTTTTGCCTGTATCAAGTTGACTTCAACTGTATCGTTCATTTCCAATCTCAGGAATACGGCTGTTGCATAGGCATTTTGACTCGCATCGCAGAATACATGTAAATGTGCAGCTCTGAAATCGGGACGATATCCCAACCATCTTGGTATATTCTGACTTTTCAGAATATTCAATTCTTCGAACCAACGTAGAAATAAGATTTTGATATCACCCTCAATTTCAGCATCCCAACCAATTTTCATCTGCCAAATTCTTTGGAGCAATATTTTAGGGAAAAGAGGCTGCTGAATCCGATGGGATCAAACAGACGGTGAGAAAATGATAAGATTATTCTTTTAGTGACAACTTCTAGAGTACTTTCTCTGAAACATTCAAAACCAAGAAACAGCACATCTCGATTCTTATCCCAATTCAGACCTAGTACTGATGTGAACTGGGCATTGTGGTTCACATCGTCTGGAGGGTTCAAAATAGAATTTTCCCATCCTCGTAAATCGAATTTTCCATCTAACATGAGACTACTTGCTTCTTTGATAAAAATATTGAGATCATCAGAATGGTCGACACTAGTAACGCAATTATCGACGTAAAAACTCTTCTTCAGCTTCGAAATAACCCAAGGAGAATATAATGGGTGGTTATTTTGATGCCTCTCGGAAACTTGTAGGAGATGAAAATTGATGACACTACTGAGGAGAAAAGGGCTACAGGTTACTCCAAAAACAACTCTACAATGTCTATAATATTCAATCTGGTTATCTTCGGAATACCAAAGAAACCTCAGAAAGTCTCTATCGCCAGGAGTTAAGCTTATTTGTGAAAAAGCCTTCTTTATGTCAGAGATCACGCCTATATCTTGTGCAACCTAAATCTCATTTCAATCAGATTCACACCTTTTTCCAAACATTGGTTTAGGGAGGGATGATTTCTGACTCTTGCCGAAGCATCGAATACTGGGCGAATTTTTGTGGTAGAACTGCTCAACTTCAGGACATGTCTATGAGGAAGGTATAGACCTTTATCTGAAATTTCTTCTTTCCATGTACTTCTTCTATAATACCCTCCAGCATCCATTCATTGAAAACCTCATGATATGTTTCATAATATCCTTCATATTTGAGTTTGGTAACTAAATTCATGGGTCGCTTCTTTGCCATATCTAAATAACTTGGTAATGGAGGATGTCCTTCAATCCAAGGCATCCTTCCTTCCTTCATCGTTGACAATAACTGTTTCAAGAAAATGAGTCATTACTGCTTGTTCCTCCTCTTTTTTATTTATTTGTTCTTTGGAATCAGTTATTCCAAGTATATCCAATTCCCATAATTCAGAAATTGACAAATTGCCTGAAAACAGAGATGTAACTAACATTGATGAATAGTGACTAAAGTTTATCTTTCAGTCGCAGATGATTCCACATCTGATTTTATGAACATCCTGTTTATATTTTCAACAAATCAATTGATGAATAGTTTGGAACATTCATTTGTGGAATTTTTCCCATCAAAGTCCACCCTAAGAAGGTCTCAACTGTAACCAACCCACAATTCAAAGAATATCTTTCTCCAGTCAATAATTTTTCCGCTACATCAGCCCCGATTAAAATTTCAATAGGCCCAGGGTTCTTATCACTGATCATAATATTCAACAGTTCAAGTTCGTGCATCCAAGGACCCTGTATAATACACTTCAGATTATTGCAAATGACATTTTGGTCTAAAACTTCAAAGTCACAAACATATTTGTCATTCAAATTGCTTAGTTTGACACGGTAACAAGTATGTTCAATGCAGTCTGAATAAGGAATGAGCAATATTTTATTTTTGAACAGGTTCATAGTTAATTTCACGAGACGAAGTTTTCGAAATATAAGATCGTTTGGAACCAGTATCTATCACGGCACGAGCAAAACGAGTTTTTCTGTCACTGATCACTTTCACTAAGAGAGTCTGTAGAAAAACTTCTCCGTAAGTATGATTGGAAAGAGATTCGCTTCGAGTGGAAATGTCTTTCGATTGTGCTTTTTCATGATCACACATGACAGCTGTGTCTTCCATTACATGTGGGACATTGCACTTTCACACGGCATTTTCTTGCCATATGCCCAAATTTCAAACATATGAAACAACAGCCTTTCATGTTGAAAAGGGAAACATTCTCAATTGAATATTGATAGAAAGATTTTTTTGTTAATTGAAAAATCCACGATTAAAATGAAGTTATTTTTTGTGAATGTCTAACAGAAAACAACTACTTTCCCGGCTAAAGCCACGCTGGACATTGAACTACATCTGATAGATATTCTGAAAAGGCCCTAACTCAAAAGAAAAAATCTGAAATTGAAAATTTGCATTTTCATTCAGATAGTTATTTGATTTTTTATTCCAGTCTCAATTAAGAACTCATAAAGATGAATGAGGCAAAGAAGAATGTTTTCCAAAAGAGAGTGCTCACCAGAAATCATTCGTAACATTGACGCAGGGTAGACATCGCATTCACTAGGTCTTCAATACATTTTTGTCGACGAAAATCTATTTCACGCTTCCACGATCATCAGGAAGACCGGAAGAAATGGGTAACACATTTTCAAGAAGCAATCTCACTTTGCAAAGATGGAAAAGTTAGAATCATTTCTTTGGAGAGAAACTTTGAAATAAGTGTTTTCTGACATTTCAAACACTGTCATGGAGTATGATAGATTGATTTGTTGAAAATATAAACAGGATGTTCATAAAATAAGATGTGGAATCAACTGAGACTGAAAGATAAACCTTACACACTATCTTCCATCGTCAAGATAACCTCTTGTGGGTATTCATGTTGAAAAGGAAACATTCTCAATTGAATATTGATAGAAGATTTTTTGTTAATTGAAAATCCACGATTAAAATGAAGTTATTTTTGTGAATGTCTAACAGAAAACAACTACTTTCCCGAATAAAGCCACGATGGACATTGAACTACATCTGATAGATATTCTGAAAAGGCCCTAACTCAAAAGTAAAAATCGGAAATTGAAAATTTGCATTTTCATTCAGAAAGTTATTTGATTTTTATTCCAGTCTCATTAAGAACTCTAAAGATGAATGAGGCAAAGAAGAATGTTTTCCAAAGAGAGTGCTCACCAGAAATCATTCGTAACATTGACGCAGGGGAGACATCGCATTCACTAGGTCTTCAATACATTTATCTCGACGAAAATCTATTTCACGCTTCCACGATCATCAGGAAGAACGGAAGAAATGCGTAACACATTTTCAAGAAGCAATCTCACTTTGCAAAGATGGAAAAGTTAGAATCATTTCTTTTGGAGAGACACTTTGAAATAAGTGTTTTCTGACATTTAAACCTGTCATGGGGTATGATAGATTGATTTGTTGAAAATATAAACAGGATGTTCATAAAATCAGATGTGGAATCATCTGCGACTGAAAGATAAACCTTAGTCACTATCTTCCATCGTCAAGATAACCTCTTGTGGGGTATTCATGTTGAAAAGGGAAACATTCTCAATTGAATATTGATAGAAAGATTTTTTTGTTAATTGAAAAATCCACGATTAAAATGAAGTTATTTTTTGTGGAAAACATTCTTCTTTGCCTCATTCATCTTTATGAGTTCTTAATTGAGACTGGAATAAAAAATCAAATAACTATCTGAATGAAAATGCAAATTTTCAATTTCAGATTTTTTCTTTTGAGTTAGGGCCTTTTCAGAATATCTATCAGATGTAGTTCAATGTCCAGCGTGGCTTTAGCCGGGAAAGTAGTTGTTTTCTGTTAGACATTCACAAAAAATAACTTCATTTTAATCGTGGATTTTCAATTAACAAAAATCTTTCTATCAATATTCAATTGAGAATGTTTCCTTTTCAACTGAATACCCCACAAGAGGTTATCTTGACGATGGAAGAATAGTGACTAAGGTTTATCTTTCAGTCGCAGATGATTCCACATCTGATTTTATGAACATCCTGTTTATATTTTCAACAAATCAATCTATCATACCCCATGACAGGTTTTAAATGTCAGAAAACACTTATTTCAAAGTGTCTCTCCAAAAGAAATGATTCTAACTTTTTCCATCTTTGCAAAGTGAGATTGCTTCTTGAAAATGTGTTACCCATTTCTTCCGGTCTTCCTGATGATCGTGGAAGCGTGAAATAGATTTTCGTCGACAAAAATGTATTGAAGACCTAGTGAATGCGATGTCTCCCTGGTCAATGTTACGAATGATTTCTGTGAGCACTCTCTTTGGAAAACATTCTTCTTTGCCTCATTCATCTTTATGAGTTCTTAATTGAGACTGGAATAAAATCAAATAACTATCTGAATGAAAATGCAAATTTTCAATTTCAGATTTTTTCTTTTGAGTTAAGGGCCTTTCAGAATATCCATCAGATGAAGTTCAATGTACAGCGTGGCTTTAGCCGGAAAGTAGTTGTTTTCTGTTAGACATTCACAAAAAATAACTTCATTTTAATCGTGGATTTTTCAATTAACAAAAAAATCTTTCTATCAATATTCAATTGAGAATGTTTCCCTTTTCAACATGAATACCCCACAAGAGGTTATCTTGACGATGGAAGATAGTGACTAAGGTTTATCTTTCAGTCGCAGATGATTCCACATCTGATTTTATGAACATCCTGTTTATATTTTCAACAAATCAATCTATCATACCCCATGACAGGTTTAAATGTCAGAAAACACTTATTTCAAAGTGTCTCTCCAAAAGAAATGATTCTAACTTTTTCCATCTTTGCAAAGTGAGATTGCTTCTTGAAAATGTGTTACCCATTTCTTCCGGTCTTCCTGATGATCGTGGAAGCGTGAAATAGATTTTCGTCGACAAAAATGTATTGAAGACCTAGTGAATGCGATGTCTCCCCTGCGTCAATGTTACGAATGATTTCTGGTGAGCACTCTCTTTTGGAAAACATTCTTCTTTGCCTCATTCATCTTTATGAGTTCTTAATTGAGACTGGAATAAAAAATCAAATAACTATCTGAATGAAAATGCAAATTTTCAATTTCAGATTTTTTCTTTTGAGTTAGGGCCTTTTCAGAATATCTATCAGATGTAGTTCAATGTCCAGCGTGGCTTTAGCCGGGAAAGTAGTTGTTTTCTGTTAGACATTCACAAAAAATAACTTCATTTTAATCGTGGATTTTTCAATTAACAAAAAAATCTTTCTATCAATATTCAATTGAGAATGTTTCCCTTTTCAACATGAATACCCCACAAGAGGTTATCTTGACGATGGAAGATAGTGACTAAGGTTTATCTTTCAGTCGCAGATGATTCCACATCTGATTTTATGAACATCCTGTTTATATTTTCAACAAATCAAACAGCCTTTCACTTTCAAAATGTGTGATTTTTCTGCGTGAGTCAGTTGATCACCATCACAATCAGCCGATGAATGGTTTCCACTACAAAAAACACATTTCATAAGAGTTTTTTTATTCAATAAACCTGCTGCAGAAGGTACTACTTCAGCATGTTTCGAAACAGTCTTATTCTTAGTAGTTCTTTCAGGACTGTTTTTTATATCGAATCCGGCAACTGCTAATGATATCATTTCTTCATTTTCTACTTCCTCTTTGAGAAATTCCATTATTTTTTGGAGGCGATCTTTCAACGTAGACTTACTGGAACAAAATTCACTACGTTGCCAGGCTCTTAGTATTTCTTCAGGTAAACAGGACTCAATCATAGGGCATAGCCGCACATGTTCCAGAGGTAACATCCAGCGTTTCAAGAGCTCTCAGTTGTGATTCCATACTATCATATAGATCGGACAATTTAATCTTCTTGTGGATGTTGTTCAAAACTAGTGACAACAGCTCTCTCACATACACCTCTACTAGAAGATCATTCCTTCCGAATCATGATCTTAAGCTCTCTATAACTTTCGGATAGTTTTCTCCAGTAGGCGGAAAACTGTTTACTAACTGTCTTGCTCTGGAATCGGGTATTGTTGCCTGAATGAGATATTGAAACTTATCCTCATTTTGTATAGCTTTACCCTCGTGTATCCTTCGAAATTGGCTCCAAAAAGATAACCAACCTTTTATGTCACCACCAAACTTACAAAATTCTTTCTTGGAAAGTTTCAATTTTCTTCGCAGACTATTAGAATCATTACTCTCAGAAACACTATCGGCTGCTTCTTTTCTGAGTAGCCTTTCCACTCTTATTCTCAGTTTATTATATTTGTGAGAGTTATCATCAATTCCGGCAATTTCTGAATCTAAACCTTCTGGAGTACAATCACCTTTCAAAAGTTCATCATACCTTTCTTTGTTCAATTCATTGAGACCTTCATTCTTCTGATCCAACATTCTGAGATTTCCTTCTTAATTTTCTCCATTTGGGAAGTCCTGTCACAGTCGCCAAAAAATTAAGGAACTTCTTTATATAAGACCACCTACCTGGTTGAACTATATATCAACCCTGAATGGAGTTTAGAGATATAACGCTGAATAAACTAAATGAATTGACTATTCGATTCGAAATCAAAACTTATATTCTCCAAAATCTTACAACTGTCAAATCGATCAAAAAAAAACATTACAATTCACTTTTTAAAATATATACAGAGGATCCAAAATAGGCCAATCCAAAAAGGTAATTCCTTACAGTTGTGATTTGGCGTTAGCTGAATGAAAACAACACTTTAATCCTTCAAGTGAAGGGTGGAAAATAAATAAAAGAAATATGTCTGGAGCGGGACAAGTAAGTTGGCGAATCCTTAACTAGTTAAAATTATTTGTTTGATTTTCGTAGAGGTAATGGTCATAGCGGCGTCTTGGATTTTCGTTGAACGACACTATTTTATATCAACATTTCCTGAAGATAAGACTTTATAACTTGAGGTTTATTTCCTAGATGAAATAAAAATAATATTTTTATTCCTTCATATTATTTTCTTAACAAAAAATACATAAGCAATATTAGAAGTGAAGCCTTCATTTGAAATCCTCATAATATTCCTGTACTATTCATTTATCACATTTTAGCAACTTACAAAGAAGTTTTGAAGAAGATTTATGCAACGTTACAGTGTATAAATTCGCGCATGCTCAAATGAAAACATAACCACAATATTTTCAAAATGTTTTCAGTCCAAATTCCAAAAATGGAATCAAATGAAGGAAAAAAATGTTTGTCACTTTTTATTGCTCATTAATTCTATCGACAAATCCATGTAGAAAAAAGTATGTATGTATATATGCTGTAAGGCATCTCAATAGGAGAAGAAAAGACAAAGGTTATTTTCATGAGGGAAAAAGATGTAGAGCAATATATTAAATTTTGTATGTAGTATGTTGTGACTGGTAAACACGGACTGACAGTTTTATGATCAAAATATTGCAAATCGGCGCCGATATCTTATCTTGTTGATGCAAACAAACTCTTTCAAAGGATGCCGCCGATATCCGGTCGCTTAAATAAACAACTGATAACGAAAGTGCTGACGTAGATAACGGCTACTAAGATTCCTGCAACGACTAGTCGGTTGAGTCATGGCCGCATCATCGCTCATAAACACTGCTGACTCCACCTATTTTCCAAAATGGCCGCCGCCGACATTCACTTCGACCGACCAATGCCGTTGACGAATGCAGCTATTGGTTGACACCCCCACTCCCATTTCAATATGGCTGCTGCTGCTGCTCGGCTATTGGATGGCGGCCAACGGCTATCACCACTCCCACGACCTATCACAGCTCTCCCCACCCCCACTCTCAATCATACACTCCCATCAACAACATGGCTGCCACCATTGCGACCAATCACAGACCACTCCTCCAGATTTTTTCCCTACCCACATACACCCACCCCCACCCTCTCATAAACCTACAACCGCCATTTCTTCCCAAACCCCTCCCACAACGAACCGCCCATGACCACCACCATCATCCCTACCCCCACCTTCGCCAAAAACCACACCCTCACCCCATTCGCCAAGACCCACCCCTAAGGGTAGCAAAATAACTAACAGTATTTGCGTTATTCATTCTAGAATCGTTTGTCTCATATACAAGAATGTGTCTATGTTCGAGGCTTCAGGTAGTCATTACAACACCCGCTCTCACATGTTGAAATTGCCAATTCCATCATCAAACATGATCAGAGATTCGATTTACTACAACGGGGTTAAGATGTACAATCACCTCCCCTCACACATAAGGGAGCCGAATATGAATATGAACATTACAAACTTTAGAAAAATTATTAAAAAGTTTCTGGCAGATAGACCCTATTACAACTTGCAGGAGTTTTACAATGATAAATTTGATTGACAGGGTGCATATTTGAATCCATGTAAGTTTTTAAGTTGACGTCACTAAGTTGTAGATGTGTTTGTGTCTATATGTAAATTGTTTATGTGTGTATACATCTACGTGTTTATATGTATATACATGTCTATATATGTATGTTTTGTGTATATATATATATATATATATGGGCGTGTGTGTACGTATATATATTTTTTATATTTTTTAACAATACTGACAACTCTTATTTTGAGATATTTTTTATAAATCTTGTAATCATCAGTAATACTTCTATATTCAAGCTTTGTCCACAAGATTTACTCTTACTGACATTAAAGTATATTTATTATCATTATTATTATAAGGGTTGCGCTTGTAGCCTTGTAGTCTATCTACTTACGTCTTGCTTCGCGCGCATTGCCATCCGCAAAGCCATAAACGAAATGCATATCGGCTAAATGAGCATTATTGTTTAAATAATCCATTTTTTCAAAATTAGTGTTTTAAAACTTACAGAAACTTTAACAAAACAATAAAACTGTCACATAATATGTAATTACCAAAACTACTTACTTAAATGTCAAATTAATTTCCTAAGCATTCTTGTGAAAAATGCAAAATAATGGTAATAACGTCAACACGCATCGATTATCAAATAATCGACTTGAAATTTTCGAGTCCAAATATCTAGAAAACGGTTGCTTATAGCGACTTGTACGTAAATATGATAGAGATTTCGAAAATTATTAAAAAAATAAAACTTTAACATCCTGTGTCTTGGAAACGAAGCGTTTCCGGACATATATTTATACGGTCAATTCATATTAGAATATTGTGAGAAATCACCTCCTGAAGTTTGTCAAAGTACTTTTGAATCACCCTGTATAGAATTCATCATTTTTAATAATTAATATATTATTATTTAAACTTTTTAGAATTTTTAAAACACTCAGCATTTTGGAACCTTGACATGGCTTGAGTAAAGGTAGCACCAATCATGACACAATCAACATTAGTTACCAAATAATTATTTCTGATGTCGTGAGTTTTTTGCTGCTGCTACCCAATGATGAAAATGATCTACACACAGCCCCAGCATTCCAAAATTCCCAAGAAAAGACAACTTAAATTACTCATAGTTATTGCAAGCATCGCTGAATTCCTGACTGTATGTTCAAAATTATTTTGCTTTTAGAAAAAATCAGGAGCTTGAATATTCGAATTATCTTCAGAAACTGGAATTATTTTTTGGATTTGTATTACAATATATTGTGGATTTTGAATGTTGAGTAGTGTGAGTGATGGGCTTGCATCACTGTTGTAACTACTTGGGTTTATCAGTCGAATAACCTCCTCTTGTGATGATAGAGCATTCAAATTCTGATTTACAGGTAGTGAATATGGAAAAGGAATTAAGTGATATTTTTTGTAGGGAATATTGACATCTATGAAAAAGTACTTCTCGACTTTTTCTGAAAAATGGATATTTTAGAAGTTATCCGCAAAAATACCTGGAAGTGATGTATTTTCTAGGCATATTATGGCATATGTGGACACGGGGTGGCTGTAAACAAGACAAGGAAGTCTTGAATCTGGTAATGGGACTGCTCACCGGACATTGTCCTCACAGGTATCACCTCAAAAAAATTGATAGATTAGACAGTGAACTGTGCCATTACTGCGAGAACTTCGCTGAAACTGCAGAACACTTGCTTTGCGACTGCCAAGCGCTGTTTTGTAAAAGGCTTAAGTTCCTCGAAGGAGTTTCGTTTACGCCCTCAGACATCAGGAACGTAGCTCCCAGAAAAACTGATTCACTTCGCAAGGAGTCTCAGAATGACGGGTCTTGAATAGATAAAGAGTAATATACCAAAAAAAATTTAACAAAAAATTAAACCGACGAAATACGGAACTGAAAAGTAAAAAATAAAATGAACCTTCTTAGTCTCAATAACTAAGCTCCTAAACTAATGTAAGTAACTAATTTTGAGTCGGCGCCAAACAAACAAGCAAATGAATTGGTAAGGCGTAAAATGATGGCATCGAGTTGCGCGGTGACATTCTGATAATTTTTTTGTTCATTTGGCGTCGACTCAAAATTAGTTACTTACATTAGTTTAGGAGCTTAGTTATTGAGACTAAGAAGGTTTATTTTATTTTTTACTTTTCAGTTCCGTATTTCGTCGGTTTGATTTTTTGTTAAAAAGTTTTTATTTTTCATTTTTTTGTGGCTAAAATCTACTAATTACTACCTACTTATTTTTTTATTACTTCCAAAATACTTACTTACCCACCTTACTTTAACTATTACCAGTTAAATAATATGATTATCTACTTTTACCATTTGTTGTAATATAAATTATTTTTGTTTTTCTGGTTAGTTTATTTCATTACTTTGTATATCATTCCATCCTCTCATAGAATATAATGATTGTGACGGATGTAGGAGAACAAAAATAATGACAATAGCGATCTTCATAGTCTACTACATATGTGTGCAAATGTTCACAAGTGAAAAATCAATTATCCCCTATTTTTCTACCCGTAAGGGTGGATAATTCCATTCGAAATCCAAATATGATCAACTATCCTATCTAATAAAAAAAGAATCATCCAAATCGAAGAACCCAGTACAAAGTTATGCCTGATAGAATCGGTTAACGGACCAGAATTCAGAGGGTGAGTGATCAATATGCTACCCCTAGGGGTGGATTTCATCTTTTAAATTCAAATGGGACCAACTTCAATGTACACCTTATCCACTGAAAAAATAGTTATCGGAATCGGACGTCTCAGTAAAAAGTTATGCGTGGTCATACATAAAAAAAAATATACGCGTCAACCAGAGAACCTCCTCCTTTTTGGTTTCGTCGGTTAAAAAGACCTTATAGGTGTAGGAACGGAGAGGCTGAAGAGATGTATTAACCCCCCTACATTCTACAATTTGAACTATAGAATCAGAGGGCAGCAATGACAAGTTTTATATTTTTCACTCAATACTTGAAAAATTAAATATGCAATTCCCTGCATTTTCCTGACTTTAGACAATTTTTGAGGATTTTCCCCGACTTCCAGAGACTAATATATAGGATTCCCCGACTTTTCCACGTTCTTCAGGTTTTTCATGTCAGTGGTCAGTCTGAAAATGTCTTCAGGCCCCTTGAGCCATATTTTGTTTGATGGAAGGCCAGCATTGGCCTATTGAATGTCTGGAAATAAAAGATTAAATGAAGATGGCAGTATGCCAGACCATTGTTAATAGTAGGTATTATTAGCATGGTATATACAGAGATAACAGTGACATAGTGAACCAATATATGCTTGGACAATCAAGATTTGATTTAAAAATTATTTAGTACCCCAATGTTCAATAACCCATATCTGATTTGAATAATACATATAATTATGGCTTTCAATCAATCTCGAATAACCCTGAATATCAAAAGCATTATATATCTAATTGATCATTTTCAAATTATCAGTTGGGCATTATTATTATTGTGCCTAGGAAACTGATTCTCAATAACAAATTACTGATTTAAATTTAATGGAAAAAAGCCAACATTTTTCTTTAAAACTACGATAGTGGGCAAATACTACAATGAATATGAACCGAATACTTTTTCTATGACTACGAACATATACATCAACTTATCGCATAAAATTGGATGGGTTGTTGAACTTGTACTTTTCACCTATTTTGAGAAAATTTCATTTATATTTGTGATTTGTGGTTCAGCATTATTTATTCTTGTCACTTTGCTTTGGTTGCATATATAACGTTTTTCAAGCTCTGAGTGCAGACTGTATTTGGTATAAGATATATCTGTAGTTCGAAAAAAAAAATCCTATTGAAAATAGTTGGTCACCAATGATATCAACCATGTTGTGAATTCAATTTAATCCCTCTTTCCATTCCAGTTTACAGCCACCAAAGCTACTTTCACAGGGTGATGAGAAAAGAAAGTCCTGCCACTTGTTGAAATAAACTTTATAATTAGCATTTCATTTATTTATTTATTGAAAAAATACAGACGAGGCCGAGGTTTTAATTACAAGATTTCTTTTCCTAAAACTAGTTAAGATCTAAATGAAAACTAAGAATAAATGAGAAAACCAAATTATATGAAAAAGAAAAATAAAACAAAACATGGTTATCCTAGTAAACTCATGAGATGAAATATCTACAAAACATAAGAAAAAATGCGTCCTAAATACATTATTTATCAGATTCCACAGTTAGAACAGATTTATTTGAAAGCAACTGAACAAATGTGGAACACTAATTGAAATACTTCTATATCCCCGGAATCTATGACTATCATAGTTTACTGTAAGTCTAATGTTGTTTTATACGTTTTAAAATGATTGTAGTTGATATTCAACATATCTACAGAGATTTCAACTGCATGTTTATTTACTGTTGCGCACATATTATCAATCATATTTGAAGACCTGGGAATGTAAAAAACCGTATTTCGGGGACGCGTCATATGTGATGTTGAATATATTTTCAACTCGGATAGAAAATACGAATCGGATACTTTATTACTAAGTAATTTAAAAATAAACATAACCTTCTGTGGAGTACGTCTATGTTCTAGCTTTTCGATAATAAATACTCTGTGTGTCTCGTATGATGCGCAACCTACACCAAAACCGTTTTTTGTAATGGAGGTAGGAATAAATTTGTTTTGGTTTGTTTCAATCGATTTTCTATTATTCAATGTGGACGGGTCCCAGACTATACTGCAGTGTTATTGTTTTTATATTTTTGAATTCACATGTCATGCGTTTGAGGAAACCCAGTAGTTTTTGGGAGTTTCGAGTTATGACTAATATATGTTTATCAAATTTGAGATGGCTCTGAAAAATTACACCAAGGTCTCTTATGTCAGACAATCTGGTCGATTTTAGATCCTGATCTTCTGTCAGATAATAGATATAATTATTATAATTTCCAGATCTGCGCAATAAGTCATTACCGAACATTTGCTGAGGTTTAGAGGTAATTTATTTTCAACAGTCCTGTTAAGAAATGCGTTAAGATCAGTTTACAGCTGATTATTTTCGTGTATGTTAGTAGTCTTGTTGAACATTTTACAATCATCGGCAAACATTAGAGACACTTTGAGGATAGTGAATCCGGAAGGTAATTAATAAAAATGAAAAAAAGCAAAGGACCAAGATTTGATCCTTGTGGAACGCCTGACCTCGTCGTAAACCAGTCAGACTCTCCGCCACGATATTTAACTATCTACCCTCGAGGTAGGAAATCATTAAATCAAGGAGAGGTGCACTAAGGCCATAATTATATCACTTTTATACGCTGAGATCGTGGTTGACTTCATCGAATACTTTCTCGAAGTCTAAATATAGGCAGTCTACCTGACCTCCTCTCTTTATCATGTCAGCAACACTACAAGTGAAAGTTAATAAGTTTATTTCTATGCTCAATCAATTCAACTAATTTTAGTTTTGAAGTTGTAGGTATTTTCGAGTTGAACGGAATCATTTTGATATTTATATTTTTTTATTTCAATCTCGACTACCAATGCTGGATGCTTCAAGCCGACCGGCACTAAAGTCACCAGTTCATTAGAGACGAGAGAATCAAATCGAGAGTTCTGTTATCAATATTTGCCACATTATTATATGATTTTAATCGTATATTTCTAGTAATGAATTTATTGCTGAGACTATTTGATTATATTCACCATTTTTTGAAAAATCAAAGTCAATCCCGTTTATGCTTTGAATATTGAAATTACCCAAGATTATAAGACGCGTATCCTCGGTTAGGTTAGGTTAGTTAGGCTTATTTCATAAAAAAATTCCAAATAATCCCTATACTTATGTGCGTTAGAGTTTGGGACCATATAGGTGCAGTTAAATATGAATTGATTACCCATTATTTGAGTTTTTACAAATATAGTCTCCAAATATGCATGCATCAGGAACATATTTTTTTAGTGTGGCAACTAGAACTCCTCCCCCTCTTTTTTTCCCTGAAACAATGTCCTTCCTGAAAACATTATACCTGTCAACAAAAATTTTTCCGTTACTATTTCATGATTAAGCCAGGTCTCACTTAAAACTATTATATCATAATTTTCTAGCATTAAATTCCTATAAAATTGACGCATTTTGGTTCTCAGCCCTCTGCAGTTTTGGTAATAAACTCTCATATTTGAGAAAAAAGAAATGATGAATCAACCTGACGTGGAAAGAAAGAAAAGAATCACAAAATATAAAGTACTTAGTTAATATTACAAAAAGGAGTTCATAAACTACAGAAAAATAATTAAGTATATTTCTAAGGCAGGAAAAACAGTAAAAACAGACGTTTCAATGCGTTAAATGTTCAGATAATTATGTTTTTTGAATTTGGAGCCTTTTGACTCAGGTGTAGAACTTGGTTCTCGTTTTCTTTTCTCTTCTTTATACTCATTCGCGATCGTCGGCTCCCGACCTGTTGCAAATAATTCTTCAACCTGCTCTTCGGTGTGGGAAACTTTAATCTTGGCCGATTTGCCTAGATTTCTACCTTTTTGTTTTCAGTCTGTTTCTGGTAAATCCGACTAACATTGGTGCAGGTTCGTCTATATTTTGCGAATGTCCCTAGTTCACAATCACTGCATGGAATATTGATTGCTTTGAAAAAGATGTTTTACGTTCTCCAGTGGATCATCCCCTTTTAAATTATAAATGATCAAATACATTTTTTTCATTCTTTTTTCAGTGAAGTCTTTGTTTCAATATGTTCCAAGATACGATATTCTTGAAAGTGATGGTGAAAAAACTAACAGAAATAGTGGAAATATGAAATGTTGTAACACTAAAAAGTGTTCAGTCTATGTGTGTATAAATTGTCTCTCAATGTATCACCAAAGCTGTGCAAAAAAATACCCAGAATTTAGAATAATTGATGAAACTAAAATATCGTGCTGTCAACCGTCAAAAAGTAACGATGATTTTCGTGGTGAACAATTAATGCTTGAGGTGGAAAACAGGTATAATAATAATAATACTTTATTTGCCACTGCGGTACAATATGTACTTATGGTATGTCAATAATTAGTTATAAATATAGAATAACAGGATAAAAACTAATAAAATAGGTAGATGAAGGTCGAACTTAGCAATATAAGTGTATATATATATATATATAAAAGTCGTGCATATAAACTGCAAATTTAAAACATATGGAAAAAGCGTCATAGATAAGTATAAATACACTTTGGATAATAGAAAAAAATTAAAAAAAATAAAAATGAAAAATACGTGCTCATCGGAAATCACCATCCAGGAATTCATCACAACTATAGTAGCATTTCTGCAGCAGCAGCAGCTGCTTCACTCTGCCATGAAACACTTTATCAGAGTGTAACCAATTGAAATATTGACCAATTGGCCGAGTAGCCACGTCGGACCAGGTGACGGCGGGATTTGTCAAAATGAAGGGAGAGTTGAACAAGTTTTCAAATTGACAGAACTAGAATTGTTTCAAAGAGAATTCACTTGTGTAGTTTGAATCTTAAATTAAAACGAAAATAGTTAACAGTGAAGTTTATTTATAACTGAATATCCTCACTACAAAGTGGCGCCCAACTCTTGAGGCCTTCACAAGTGTTTTCACGGCAGAAACAATTTTTCTCAGAAGATTCGTGTTCAATAAGTGTATCATCTGACGATCTCAGTGCTGCATTTTAATGAAAACTTTGTACAGAAAGACTGTGTAGTGTGAGAACTGCGTGCGAAGAAAGTATTTTCCGGTTTCGAGAACTTTGACAGCAATCATCAATCAGCTCAACAGATACACGCTGATTCAGGACAAACTTGGTGAGATCTTTCCTTTTCATATATTTTATTGCAATTTTGCGACTTTATGAACTTTCACCTATTAACGAATGACGTGTTCCAAGAAATACTGAACTTTAATAAAATTTAGTTGTGCACAAATCGGGAATTTTCATATAATTTTGATGTTGAAAGACATTATCGTGTTTGCGTTTCGTGTTTATGGAATTACGTTCGTGACGAATCTTCGAATATAAAAGTGTAATCGATAAAGAGAACTTTCGCCAAATAGCAAGCCCTCTTACTGAAACAGTGATGGCAACCCCTCCAGTAATTATGACTCCAGAAGTTCTTCAGCAATTATTGACTAGTTTATGAACTCTCAAGACAAATAATTCCCCAAACGGTAATTTCGCCAAATGTACTTCTCGTTTCGATGGTTCCTCCAGTGTGGATGTGAATTGTTTCATTGACTCTGTCAAAATCTACAAATCGTGTGTCAATATATCTGACGAAAATGCACTCAAGGGTCTTCCAATGTTATTTGAAGGTCAAGCCTCTATTTGGTGGCAAGGAGTGAGCGCTAGTATTCCAACTTTTGACGACGCACTCACAGCTCTTCTCAGTACCTTCGGTAATCAAAAACCTGCACATCAAATATATCGTGATATATTTTCGAAAGAACAATCTGAAACAGAAAAAACGGAATTGTACATAGCCCGTATTCGGTCACTATTTTCAAAATTACCTAAAACTCCTGAACTACCTGAAAAAATACAGTTGGATATGCTGTATGGTTTGTTACACTATCGAATACGAAAAAGAGTAGCACGTAGTGATTTCAAGACGTATAATGAACTAATCGAAAAAGTCAGAGAAGCCGAGCTTACGTTAGGTCGAAAGAAAATTCAAAAAGATGTTGATACTTTGCAACTTTCAAAACCAGTAAATCATAAGAAACCACCAACTCATTGATTGTTCTTATTGCAAAAATTATGGTCATACTAAAGAACAGTGTAGAAAACTGAAACGAAATCGTGAAACGACAGACGTTCCTAAACACTCTCAAGAGAATGTTTTACAAGAGCGTCCACAGAATAAATAATTTGCTTCTACCTCACAGTCGTCAATTTCATGCTATGGTTGTGGGAAATCTGGGTATATTAAAAGTAATTGCCCCAGTTGTCGAACTGTCAGTCTGAGTACTTCAACCCCAGGAACTTCTTCCTCACGTACTACAGCAATGAATGCAGATTTTTTCTGTCAAAAATTCTCCGATGAACCACACATTTTTTCTTTGATTTCTATACATATTTTTGGTTCTAATGGACTAGCATATCTTGACACAGGTGCCAAGCGAAGTATAGCGGGTGGAACTCTCCATCATATACTCATGGAGAAAAATATTCCATATAGAGATCAGACTTTGAAAATGACTCTCGCGGATGGAGTTGAGAGGGAAGTCAATGCAAGATTATTCGAAGTCGAAATCAACTTACATCATAAAGTTATTCCTATCTCTTTACTTGCGATACCTGAGAATAACCGTAGCAGAACCCTTCTAGGATTAGACTTTATACGGTTAGCAAATCTAGTTCTTGATGTGCCACAGGGTATTTATTATTTTGGTGAATCACCTCAACAAACATATTTATTCGAAGATGAAAATCAGTATAATTTAACTAACCTAAAAAATGAGGTAAACGTTGTCGAAACTTCAAGTCTGAATCTTCGAACGAATGAAGCGATATCTCTCTCAGAAGAGAATAAAAAACAACTTAATGCATTTTTAGAACGACATCAAAGAGTTTTTTCTAAGAGCCAAGAGCCTACTCCATTTATTGAAATACTATACGACTGACCAGTGATATACCAATTTCAGTTCCTCCTTACAGAATGTCTGAGATTAATAAAAATATTCTAAAGACTGAATTGGATAAACTTCTACAGGACTCAGTTATAGAAGAATGTGAGTCTCCTTATTCTGCTCCAGTAGTACTTGTACCAAAAACTGATGGAAGCGTCAGACTTTGTGTAAATTATCAAGCTCTCAATGAAGTTACCATATCTGATAAGTATCCGCTCCCTAGGATTGATGATCTCCTCCATACTGCGGAGCAAACTCCTTTCATGAAAAGTGGTTATCATCAGATATCAGTCAGACCTATGGACAGGGATAAAACAGCATTTATATGCCCATTCGGAATCTATCGCTATAATAGAATGCCATTCGGACTGAAAAACGCGCCGTCGACTTTTCAAAGATTAGTCGATAGATTCAGATCTGGTTTACCAGGTGTCACAATTCTTGCATATTTGGACGATTTGATAATATTGAGTGAAAGTTTCGAGAAACATCTCCAAGACTTGGATATGGTCTTTCAGAGATTAGAGATGTACAAACTTCGATTAAATCGAGCCAAATAATTTTTAAATGCCCCGTTGTGAAGTATCTTGGACATCTGATCACTCCCCATGGGATTGAACCGGATCCAAATAAAGTGAGAGCAATTCTTGAACGAGAACCACCCACCGATGTCAAACAGGTTATGTCCTTCATACAGACCTGTTCGTGGTTTCGACGCTTCATTGAAAATTTTGCAAATGTTTCGAGACCTTTAACATCGTTGTTAAAGAAAAACGCCAAGTGGATATGGGGAACTGATCAACAGAATTCCTTTGATCGTCTCAAGGAATTACTCACATCTACTCCGATTCTCCGGCAAGCAGACGTTAGATTACCTTACGTCTTGAGAACTGATTCGAGTTCATATGCCTTAGGGGCAGTACTACTCCAGGGGGAGGGATCTGACGAGCGCCCTATAGAATATGCAAGTCGACTACTTACTCCTGCTGAAAAGAACTACCATACCACCGAAAGAGAAGCGTTAGCTGTGGTATGGGCAGTTGACAAATTCCGTGGCTACCTTGAAGGATCTAATTTCCTGGTACAAACTGACCACCAACCACTCAAGTGGCTGATGACTTTGAAGTCTCCCACGGGACGACTCGCCAGATGGGCCCTTACCTTGCAAGCCTATAATATGAGAATTGACTATACGCCTAGAAAGGTTAATGTAGTGGCCGATACTTTGTCGAGACCACCAATTAACGTAAACGAATGTGAAATAAACCAAGTAAGCATTGACCTGCCTACTGAGAGTACAGAGGAGATAAAAGAAGCACAACTTCAAGATCCAGATATAGAGAAAATCATTAAATGTTTCGAGAATCCAAATCCTGAGGCTGTGGATTACAAGCGATGGACGGAAAGAGGATATCTGATGTCCAAAGGAATTTTGTACCGACTTGATCCAGAAAGCGACCAGGAAGACATCCAAGAAGTTGTCCCAAAAACTAGAATCCCTATGGTATTAGAAGAGTACCATGATTCTCCTCTATCTGGACACTATGGCATTGAAAAAACTTTGCAAAAAATCCGAAGCCGATATTATTGGCCAGGTATGACGAAGTCTGTAACTAAACATATTTCGAAGTGTTTGGAATGCCAGAGATATAAAGTTCGGAACCTGAATCCAACCGGACTATTACAAACTCCAGTGATGGGTCAAAGGTTCGAAATTGTCTCTATTGACTTATTTGGACCGCTGCCTGAAGGTCCAGCAGGTGAAAAATGGATATTTGTTATAGAGGACACTTCCAGCAGATGGATAGAATTATTTGCACTTCAAACTGCTTCTGCGGAAGCCTGTGCGCGTATTCTTATCGACGAAATTATATTACGATTTGGAACTCTTCGAAGAATAACGAGTGACAATGGAACTCAATTCGTCAGCGAGGTAATGCAATGTGTTGCACATTGCCTAGGGTTCAAGCAGCACTTGATCCCCACCTACCATCCCGAATCGAATGCGGTAGAGCGTAAAAACCGGGACATGAAAACACAACTTGTTATTTTAGTAGGAGATGAACATTGGAACTGGAAAGAGAAACTCCCAGCTATCCGGTTTGCAATGAATACATCAAATGTCAAAGCACTGGATTTTCACCCGCTTATTTGACGTTTGGTAGAGAGCTCCGAACACCTGATGACGTTCAGCGAGATATGCGAGCTATTGTAGAAGAAAATAATTTCGTTCCCCAAATAACACCTTATTTGATAAACTTGTCTAAAACTTTGAGACAAGCTCGCGAAAATCATGAAACGGCTCAAGATAAAGCTAAGCATTATGCCGACAAGAGAAGAAGACCGATGCCGGAGTTCAAAGAAGGAGATGAGGTTTTGATGGATACTCATTCCCTCAGCAGAGCTAAAGATTTATTCACATCAAAATTAGCTCCGCGTAGGGACGGACCTTACTTAATCGCCAAGGTTGTAACCCCAACGACATATGAGATATCATCAATGGATGATCCTGATAACATATTAGCCAAGTGTCATGGTTCAGCTTTGACTCCATTAAAATCTTCCGAGGAAGAAGCCCCACTACCAATCAGACCAATCCGTCGAAGAGGCAGACCTAAATCTAAGAAGGAGAAACCGAAAAAGAACTCCAGAAAACCTGTAGAATATCTTGAAAGTCAATCTGGAGTTATGTCAAGAAAAACAGTCCCAAATGACCAGATTATGGTAGAAGCTCCAGGAGAGGATTCCCCAGACCAACCAGTTCGTGGACTCCATAGAAAAGTTCATTCAGAGAAATGCTTCTGTTGTCAATCCAACACCTATCAAATTTTTGGAGCCCACACGGGGACGTATGTGTCCTCCAAAGGAGGAGATTGTAACCAATTGAAATATTGACCAATTGGCCGAGTAGCCACGTCGGACCAGGTGACGGCGGGATTTGTCAAAATGAAGGGAGAGTTGAACAAGTTTTCAAATTGACAGAACTAGAATTGTTTCAAAAAGAATTCACTTGTGTAGTTTGAATCTTAAATTAAAACGAAAATAGTTAACAGTGAAGTTTATTTATAACTGAATATCCTCACTACAAGAGGTACTTTGCTTGATCTCTTCAGGTAATTTATTATACAGAATTATTGTATTATATAAAGGGGCTTTTTTATATTTTGTTGTCTTGTGATTTGGAATACGCAAAAGATCGCCATGACGGGTATTGTAACTGTGCGCCGTTGTATTTGTTTCTATTTCTTTGATGTTTGTTGTAGCAAAACCTATACTTTTAAGAATATATATGTAGGGAGCCAATAGTTATTTTTTCCTAATGAAAACTGGTTTACAGCTCTGTGTTCCATGCTGAAAATTAATCTAACAATGCGCTTCTGTGCTACGAATACTCTGTTTATTTCACTACTGCAACCCCATGCTATGATATTGAGCGACATATGTGAATATGCCATTGCAAAGTAGATTTCAAGTAGACCTGCTGTGTTCATGCATAATTTCATATGTCTTAAAGCAAAGAAAGCCTTGTTTAGTTTGTTGCAGACATCTCTTATTTGCAGATCCCATGATAGGCTTCCATCCCAATAAGTTCCTAACAATTTTACCTCACTGCTATTCCTGATTTCGTCAATAACCTGTAGGTCATCTGGTTTTTTTCTTCTATTATAGAAATTCACAGTTACTGTTTTAGTGGAGTTTAGAATTAGTCTGTTTCGCTGATACCAGGAGCTAAAACCGTCGATTATGCATTTTACCTTACTAAGCAGTACATCAATATTCCCCCCTGTAACTGTGATAGTTGTATCATGTGCAAACATAGTAAGATGGCAATCTTCCAGATAATCTGGCAGGTCATTAACATACAGCAGAAAGAGCAGAGGTCCAAGCACTGATCCCTGGGGCACTCCAATCTCAACGTAATTTTTACTTGATCTGGAATATTCACATTTTACTATCATGGTGCGTCCTTCGAGGTAGGATTTAATCCATTTCAACACATTATTGGGGAAACTAAGTTGGGATAGTTTAGCAAATTAAAAATTCAGGAGACACAGCGTCAAACGCTTTCGTTAAATCAAAAAATAAAGATAATACAATATTACTCGAATCTAGATAAAATTATAGATAAAATTCAGTAAGTGATATGTTGCAGTTTCTATTGATTTACTATTTCTGAATTCATGTTGTTCTTTGCACAGTATATTATTCACCTCCTAATAGTTACTAATCCTGTTTGATACTATCTTTAAAAAAAAATTGCCAGTGAACAGAGCAAAGAGATTTGCCTATAATTATCGACATCAGAATGATCTCTTTTTTTGAAAAAAGGTATTACTAATGCATTTTTGAATTCTTCGGGAAAGTATCCTTGCAGAAAAGCCTGATCAAATAGGTAAGTCAGCGGGGTAATCATTACATCAATTACTTTTTTTATTGTTATTATTGACAACTCATCCAATCCGGTAGACTTTTTATTTTTTAATATTTTTAGCACCTCCGATTCAGTAATAGGATCATTTTGGAAGGGATGAATTATATTGTGATTCCTTGATAATGTACAAGACAGTTGGATGTTTTGCCCAAAATTATGTTCAATTGCGAGTTTGGCAGCATTTGAGAAATTGTAAGCAAACAAATCTGCTATTTTATTCAAGTCTGTAATTTCTTGATCCTTTTTTGATATGCTGATAGTTTTGTCAGATGATCTACTCTTCCTTCCTGATTCATTATTGATAATATTCCACGTTGCTTTGGTCTTATTATCTGCATTTAGGATTTTGTTGTTGAAACAATTGATTTTAGCCTCTTTAATGTTTTTTTTATGTTCTTTTAAACGGTTTCGATATATAGTTATCCTTCCGTCATTTTCATCATCAATAGCTTTGATACTTCTAAACATTTCTCTCAACCTTTCAGGGCATGAGACATTAAAGCACCAGCATATAGACTCCAAGAAATATGAAAAGCTGTCATCAATCCTCATATTATACAATTTTGGAAACCAGTTTATAGTATTTAGTCTTGTTCTAAATTCATTTATATTTTCAGGCTTTAACTGACGCTTTGATATTATTTGTTTTTTATTTTCTTCCCCAAGGTGATTATTACTTATCTGATACATCAGAATATGCGACAGATGGTCTGCTATGTTTGGTTTGGATTCATAGAAATGATCTGAGTCGGTAGTTGTCATGTAGTCAATGCATGTTCGGCTTGTGTGTCCATTTATATTTGTGAGAATCCTAGTGGGGCCTAAACAGTTTTCATTGAGTTGGAAAGACTTGAAAAGGTCACCGAGTAATTTAGTGTTATTATCTTTGGTGCTAGATCATTTAGATTGAAATCTCCACACAGGATAGTAAAATTAGACCTATTTTACGCAATTACTAATGCCTGCGATAGGCAATTTAAGAAAACTTGAGGGTCTCCCCCTGGTGGTCTGTATGCAGTTATGATAGTGACTTTAGTTGCATTTGTACGATAGAAAATTTCCCAGATCTTTACATGACATTCGACAGATAGCTTTTTTATAGACTCTAGTTCATTACATTTAGTGTTATCTTTTGTTAAAATAAGTACACCCCCACGATTTTGATTTTCCCGACAATAGATTGCTGCTACTTTATTGCCTCTTAAGTGGACTACCCCATAATTGTTATTTTCTGTTATTCAATGTTCCGAAAAACATAAAAAAATCCAATTTATTTTCATCAGCAAAAACCTCGATAGCGCTATAGTTGTTTGAAAATCCCTGGACATTAACATGACATACACTATTTATGGGACCTATACTGAAGTTTTCATTGTTTTGTAGGACATTTGTTACATTTTCTGCCGATTGAGCTGCGATAGTCTGGGGTATAAAAAATTATCTTTATTTTTGGCTTCCTCAACAATAGTATTTTTTTTTTAAATATCACTAGAGATAGTTTGTTTGAAGGTTGTAGACGATGTGGTAACTTGATTCCTACGTTACGGACGTCCATCGTCTTAATGTATTTAAAAGGTTTTCACAACGTTTCGAATGCTTGTATCTGCAATCGTCTTCAGGTGAATACTGACAAGTTTAGGTGCTACTTACCAATTTATATGACTGTCGGCGCAATGATGCGTGCAATTCCGCCATGTGCAGCGGTGCGTGTAGTTTCGCGCGGTGTGGTGGTGCGTGAAGTTTCGCGCCTCTGCAGCCCGCCAGAAAGAGCAATCAGGGGTTTCCATACGTTCTTGATCTCAACGCTTGGTTGACTAAAGGCGTTATTGGCTTCGATGTAGGCGGCCTCTTTGAACTTTCGTTTGAACCAATGCTCCTCTCTATGTAGAACACTTGCGTCGTCCCATAGAACTCGATGGTGCTCAGTCCAGGCGTGGTCAGCGATTCCCGATTTTGATGTTTCCCCACGTTGAGTCCATTTCTTGTGCTCATCCAATTTTACCGATAACGGTCTCTTTGTCTCTCCAATGCAATTCTTACTGACTTCATTTTTGTTGTCAGGTTTGGTCTTGGTCAGGAAACTCCGTAAAGTACTGCCGGATTGGAAGCAGCTCTTGATGTTGAACTTGTTTCGTCCTCCGGAGTTTTTTCAATACCTTCTTCTAGGAGTTTCTTGGGATATCCATTCCGGTGGAGGTCCTCACTGATGTGGTTTAATTCGGCATCTAGTGACTCCACGTCGTTGCATATGTGCGTTGCTCTCTCTACCAATGTTCTCACGATCCCTCTCTTCGTCGAACTCGGATGGTTGGAGCTGTAACTGAGGTACTGCCCCGTATGTGTCTTCTTTCTGTAGACGGAGGTGCGGATTCCATTGCCTATTCTCTCAACGTTCACATCGAGGAAGGGAAAGGCACTGTTGGTTTCCATTTCCATCGTGAATTTGATCGAATCCCTGATTCTGTTGATTCTTGAGAAGAAATCCTCAACCAAAGCTTTGGTTTGTATTCTGCATCCCGTACAGCCAATTCCTCGAACCACTCCATGTATATGTTGGCGATGATTGGAGAAAGGGGAAATCTCATCGGGAGTCCGTCGACTTGAGAGAAGAATCGGTCCTTTTCCTGGAAGTAAGAGTTCTGTAGGCAGCACTGCAGTAATTCCAATATTGCGTGGGTAGGAAGGTCAGTCCTCTCGTGCAGCTGGTCATCCTCTTCGAGTTTCCTTCTGATGATACTGAGAGATTCCTCTATAGGGGACATTGGTGTAAAGGCTCTCCACGTCGGAACTGATGAAACGATCTTCTGGTCCAAGTTCAACATCTGTGATGGTGTCAACGAAGGCTTGGAATTTTGACGTATGAACTGCAATTTCCTTGTAAGGGTTGTAGTATCGGTAGGAGGTATTTCGATAACTTGTAGGTTGGTGAGTTCCGTGAGCTGGTGAGGGGTGGTTTGTGGATTTTCGGAAGCCCGTAGAGATGCGGTGGTTTGCTGTAGTGTGGCGTTAGATGTGATCGTTCGTTGTCTGGAATGAAGTGTTTGAATTTCCTCAGAGTGTTGTAGATCTTCCTTTCTATAGTGGGTGTCGGATCCTTCTTCAAGAGTTTATAGTTCCCTGTGTGGAGTAACGACTCTATCTTGTCTCATATGTTGTGGTGTCCATGATAACCGTGGCGTTTCCTTTATCGGCTGGAAGAATCTTTATGAATGAATCCTTTTGTAGAATTTTTAGGGCCCTCTGTTCCCCTGCAGTGATGTTACTCCGGGGATTCCTCTCCTTCTCGAGTGTCTCTCTCACTTTCCATCTGAACTCTTCTGCCTGGATGGGATTCATTCTGCTGCTGGTTGACTCTACAGAGCTTTACTACAGTTACAGCTCCAACCATCCGAGTTCGACGAAGAGAGGGATCGTGAGAACATTGGTAGAGAGAGCAACGCACATATGCAACGTCGTGGAGTCACTAGATGCCGAATTAAACCACATCAGAGAGGACCTCCACCGGAATGGATATCCCAAGAAACTCCTAGAAGAAGTATTGAAACAACAAGAGCAACAACAAAGCACAGTGATCTGCCTTCCGTACATCAGAGGTGTCTCCGAGAAGATCAGAAGGATCGGAAACAAGTTCAACATCAAGAGCTGCTTTCAATCCGGCAGTACTTTACGGAGTTTCCTGACCAAGACCAAACCTGACAACAAAAATGAAATCAGTAAGAATTGCATTTATGAAGTTCCATGTGAATGCCTAGATTCCTACATTGGAGAGACAGAGAGACCGTTATTGGTAAGATTGGATGAGCACAAGAAATTGACTCTACGTGGGGAAACATCAAAATCGGGAATCGCTGACCACGCCTGGACTGAGCACCATCGAGTTCTATGGGACGACGCAAGTGTTCTACATAGAGAGGAGCATTGGTTCAAACGAAAGTTCAAAGAGGCCGCCTACATCGAAGCCAATAACGCCTTTAGTCAACCAAGCGTTGAGATCAAGAACGTATGATTGCTCTTTCTGGCGGGCTGCAGAGGCGTGAAACTTCACGCACCACCACACCGCGCGAAATTACGCACACCGCTGAACATGGCGGAATTGCACGCATCATTGCGCCGACAGTCATGTAAATTGGTAAGTAGCACCTAAACTTGTCAGTATTCACCTGAAGACGATTGCAGATACAAGCATTCGAAACCTTTTAAATACATTAAGACGATGGACGTCCGAAACGATAGTAAACTAGAGATAGTGATACTGAATTACTACTATTACTAATAAAAGGTTTTACGTTGTTTGTTTCTGCAGATGCACAGCATGTCTCCGTAGACTTGTCATTTCCAGTGAGGTGCTTATCTATATGGCGAAGTAAATATTGCACTAGATACCACTTTCCAATCCTATTTATAGTGTGCCCATCTGTAAGATAATTATTCTTTCTTAGTGTAGAATTACATTCAAAAACAAGCCCAGGTTTATTGTTACTATTAAACACATCCTTGACAAATGCAAAGTTTTCCAAATATATTCCATGGTTTTTGTATATTCGGTCGTATCTGTATGGTCTAGTGATAATTATAGGATTTATATTTACTAATTACTCAATGAGCTGAAGATGGGGCATTTTTGTCCATATGAGCACAATATCGTTTTTAGTAAAACCAGTAGAGTGGTAAATAGCAGTTTTTATGAGTTCATCATCGGGGGCATTGGGCTTTATTATTGCTTGTACGACGTACTTTTCCGTTTGCCTTAATAAAATATTTGCTCCTTACCATTGAGCCTGCAACTATCAACCTCCTGCTCTCTATTACAGGAATGTCGCTTTGTATGCTTGGGGTACTATGAGCTATGTAATTAGAGAATATTCCATCTGTCAGTGATTTTGTAGCACTGTCCTTTTTTTTGTTTGCGTTTGTTCCGTTTGACACGCTGTTTGTTTCCTGTTTTGAGGGATTGTCTGACACCCGATATTTATCATTTATTTGCCATTTGCAGCATCGATAACTTCCGGCAATTTTTTATTTTCATTTTGAACATCATCTAGTTTATTTTTTAAATGTTTTATTTGTTCTTTTGCTTCAGAAATATGTTCCTTCTGTTCCCCTAGCAGCTCGCGCAGTTCCTTTTCATTTTTTAAGGCTTCTTCTATATAAAATTTGGCATAATTTTTTAGCTTTTGTATATATCGGTTTTGTTCTTCTTGTTCCTGTGTCAACTGTAATATACTTTCCTCCAACAATGACTTTTCTTCCAGGATCTCATCCTTATATGACAGTTTTTCAGTCTCACAGCATATAATTTTATGATTTTCTATGAAGCGTACTTTTCCACTATTTCTCAGCGCGCATGCTATGTGGAAAATAGAAATGCATCTGATACAAACATAATATGATGGTGCAGGTTTTTGTTTGCAGCACTTGAAATTTGCCATGTTAATTACTTTTTACCTCCACTCAAGGTTTACCAAAATTAATTGTTATTCTATTTAAAAATATTGTTGAAGCCGGGCGTGCCTACTTTGTTTATCACCAGCAGAATTGAAAGGATGCTTAGTTTTTTTGCACCAAGAGTTCTTGCACTTTTTTGGCTGCTGATAATGAAACTGTTTTACGTTTTTTTGCACCATACAGAGAGGTTTCCCAGCAGGGGATTATAGTCCACAAAAACGTTTTCCCTCACCAAACATACATCATCCTAAAGAGGACACTTCCGCGAAACTTTTGATATAAATTTCATAATTTAAAAACAATCCTATGACACTCAAAACGCTTATGAAGCAGGATACTTTAGTTTTAGCCTTTAATAAGCCAGATATATTTTATGCTTCTGAATGTATGAGCTGATGATAACTCAGAGTTATTAGATGAAGTAAAGGATAAAAATATAATCCTGGCCCTTAACATCGATATGCTTTTACAAAGGATGAGGCAACAGGAACAAGAAAATGTCCATAAAAATAAACAGTCCTATTCAGACGTACCTACGCGAGAACAACATCAAGAGCGCCTAAACATGTTTTGGAGCCGACACCCATTAGTTCTCTAAGTCAATAACATTGTGTGAAGCCAGCAACAATAAAAATAACAAAAATGCTAATGGTAAAATCACAACCTACCATCTCGGTGTCACTAATCAACTGTTACCAAACTAAAGTGAACACCCAAAATCCAACTTTTGATCTGAAGCAAGTAAGTATGACCATTCACAAGCAAAAGCTTCAAATGTGGTACAAGAATTGCAGGATCTAGATGAACAACAAAAAGAGAAAAATGATGATTGGCATAACATCGGCTATAAGAAGAAACGAAGGTTTGATATAGGAAAAAATGTGAGCAGTAATACCGCCAGTACTGTTCCAAAATTAGCTTGCCTACATGTTACCAGGCTTGAGCCGAATACAGACTTAAGGAAATGTTGGAAGCAGAGTTTCCGGAAGTAATATGTGAGAAACACAATTCCAAATATCCGGAAATCTATACCCCCATGAAAGTTACGATTAAACAAGAAAACCCCAGAAAAGCATAGAGGTGTGAGGTCTGACCTAATGGAGCCCTAGTGTCTAATTTTTTAGGAACGAGAAGGGTGACATCCCAAAATTCAATGCATCCTTCAAACTGAGAAAAAACAATCAAAGAGGAATAATTCTAGCAGCAGAGAATCTCCTAAGCCTTCATGCAGAGTAAACAACGACAATGTTAGAAATATAATATTTCGCCATCATGTCCAGTCAATTGCCTAAACATGGTACAGCAACTGGCAGATGACCTGAACTGTTTGGTTGTATGCTTAACTAAACACTGGCAAACAAATCAACACATCAAGTATTTCAATATACCAAATTACACTCTAATCTCAAGCTACTGCAGAGATGAGGGAAAACGGTGGCTCAGCTGTGTATGTGTCGAAGGAACTGTCAAGTACTACTTTTCAGGAAATTAATAATCTGTCTGAAGAAAGAGTGTTTGACTGTTCAAGTGTCAAATGCAGAGCAAAAAATCTATTATAGTGTAACGTAAATAAACTTAACTTGGTTTAACTAATTTATTTAACACTTAAATATACAACTTAATTTATATTACTACGTCACTGTATAGCTCGATCGTATGGGCTCGTTCCGACTGTTCACTCCCTCTTGAGGGCTGTCTATTTATCTCCGATACAGCATTCTCGATGTTTCGAATTCTTCCAGTTGGCGACGGCATGTTCCAATTGTTTCCAATATTGACCGTTGCATTACGCGGAAGAGCGGCTGGATGGTTCTCGAATATCTCCGGGGATGATCTCATCGCTGTCGATGGCGACGCGGGAGGCGACAGGTCCGGCCTAGGTTCGTTACATTGCCCCCTTCTTAAAGACATTTCGTCCCGAAATTTCATCCTTGGAGTGTGACGATATCTGCATGACTCCCCATATCTGCACCGTGAAGTTCGATGGAAGTAACACTCCACGGTCTTCATGATCGGTCGTGGAAGAGGGTTACAGCAAACCAAAACTTACCGACTGAATATCGCCTCCAGCTACTTTTATGACTTCCAGTCCAACCCATCAATACCACAGGATAATTTTGGAATTGCTAGATCCATCAGATTCTGGTCCACCATAGTATCTCTTAGTTTGGTGAGACTCTTCCAGACATCTTCATAAGACGGTTTATCTTGGGAATGCCTCTTGGTGACTAGGTAGTAGATGTTTCTCTGGCCTTTCTTCAACTGTAGCACCCCACCAACTTCTGGATTCTGCTCCCGCAGTGTTTGGAGTTGACCAAATTTCTTGGAGAACACTACGGCAATGCCCCTGGACATTCGAAGATCTTCTGCCACACAGTGCGCTAGTGCGTAGTCAGCAGGCACCTCGAAAAGGTCTCGTGACTCCTCTCTAGTAACCCCATGTAGAACTTTCTGCCCGTTTGAATACAAGGACATAAACTTCTCGAACGTCATATCATCCTCCGGTGGCTTGAGGGTGCGAACTTGGTCATGGTTTCCAGCGTAAGGGGCCAACCTGTTGAAATGGACGACCCTTGGTTTCCCTCGGGGTGGCTTATGGATTCGGTACACAAGGTCGTTTATCCTTTTCACGATTTTATACGGGCCTTCCCACGAGTTCCGCAACTTTGGTGATAGTCCACGACGACGTTTGGGATTGTACAGCCAAACCAGGTCATCAACCTTAAATCCTCCAGCGTCGGCCTTGATGTCATAGGTCTTCTTCATTTTATCGCTGGCACTCTGATGTTCAACCGGGCTCGTTCGTGGATGTCGTCCATTCTCTGCCGAAGTTTGCTGACGTAGTCCTCTCCCGCAGTGT
This sequence comes from Gonioctena quinquepunctata, assembly GCA_018342105.1. NCBI lineage: Eukaryota > Metazoa > Arthropoda > Insecta > Coleoptera > Chrysomelidae > Gonioctena > Gonioctena quinquepunctata. The sequence goes on from JAFIRS010004540.1 coordinate 45,601, forward strand.
CTTGTCCTGGCGGTATCCCAAACTTCAGGTCACAAGGCAGTCGCAGTTCTCGGCCCATTATAATACTAGCAGGAGTTTGACCGGTTGACTCGTGTACTGCGGATCGATAGGCCATCAGGAACAAATGAAGATACTGGTCCCAGTCTCTTTGATGGTCAGAGACAACCTTGGACAAGTGGCGGTTGATCGTCCTGTTCATCCGTTCCACCATTCCATCGGACTGCGGATGTAGGGCCGTGGTTCTTGTCTTGCGGATGTTCAGCAGTAGACATATTTCTTGGAAAAGGTTGATTCGAAATTTCTGCCTTGATCCGAGTGCAGCTCCATTGGAATACCGAATCGACATATCCACTCTTTCACCAAGACGTCGGCGACGGTGATGGCTTCCTGGTTGGCAGGGCATAGGCTTCCGCCCACTTACTGAAGTAGTCCATTGCCACAAGGATGTATTTATTCCCGTGGTCGGATACGGGAAACGGGCCGGCGATGTCAATGGCGATTCTCTCGAACGGGCTGCCTACGTTGTACTGACGCATCGGGGCCTTGGGTCGTATTCGAGGTCCATTGCTAGCAGCGCATACAGCGCACTTCCTGCACCAGTCCTGGACGTCAGCTTGACAATTGGCCCAGTAAAACCGTTGCCTCACTTTCTGCAGGGTCTTCGTCACTCCCAGATGTCCTCCGGCGACTCCTCATCAGCACTTCCTCTCTTCTGTTCCTGGGAACAATTATTTGGCGTCTGTCTTCCCCACCAATATCGGCCTCCAGCACACGTTTCAGGATCCCATTGTCCAGAATAAGAGAGTTCCATTGTGCCCAATAGGACTTAACAGCCGGCGAGTAACCTGCGACTTCCTGCCATGATGGTCTTCGATTGCCCTTCTTCCAGCTGACGACTAAGCCAAGGTCGGGGTCTCTCTCTTGGTCTTTCTGGATCTTGCTGTCATTCCAGTTGTCATCCATTGCCGCGGTTCTACAAAGTGTTGCTTCTTCTCTTCTGCTCGTCGGCAATGTGAGCAATCATCTGGACATGGTCTTCGCGACAAGGCATCTGCATTCTTATGGCTAGTTCCGGCTCGATGTTCGATCTCGAAATCGAATTCTTGGAGTCTCTCGATCCAACGTGCTACTTGACCCTCAGGATTTTTGAACTGTAAGAGCCATTTGAGAGCTGCATGGTCAGTTCTCAACAGGAATCTTCTTCCATACACGTACTTGTAGAAGTGTTCCACTCCCTTTACAACAGCTAACAGCTCTCGCCTGGTGACACAGTAATTGCGCTCTGGTTTGCTAAGCGTCTTGCTGAAATAACCAATGACCTTCTCCTGTCCCTCCTGGATCTGAGATAGGACAGCTCCAAGTCCCACGTTGCTGGCGTCCGTATCCAAAATGAATTTCCCTTTGGGTATAGGTGCGTTGATCAAAGCTCCTTTCAGCTTCCTGAATGAGTCTTGACATTCTTCGGACCACTGGAACTTTGTTTGGCCTTCCGTGAGCTTGGTCAGTGGTTTAGCGATGTTGCGAATCCCAGCACATATCGGCGATAGTATGTGCATAAACCAAGGAAACTTCGAAGTTGGTGAATGTCTTTTGGGATGGGCCAATCCTTAACAGCTTTGATCTTCTGGTCGTCCACTGCTACTCCTTCCCAGAGACAACGTGGCCGAGGTATCGTACTTCTTTTGGAACAGATGGCATTTCAACAATAAATTCCATCAATCTTTCGAATGTGGCGGGAGCATTACAGAGCCCGAATGGCATAACCTCCAAGTTTTTCACGTGGTCCTCAAACGATCTGCCGACCACAATTATGTCGTCGAGATACACTAGACACGTGTTCCATGAGAGTCCCTTCAGTACTGTTTCCATCAATCTTTCGAATGTGGCGGGAGCATTACAGAGCCCGAATGGCATAACGGTGAACTGCCACAATCCTGAGCCGATGGTAAAAGCAGTCTTTTCTCGATCTTCCTGAGCCAGTTCTACTTGCCAATATCCACTCTTCAGATCAAGGGTCGAGAAAATCGTGGAACCAGCCAACGTGTCTAGGGTGTCATCTATTCTCGGGAGAGGGTAACTGTCCTTCTTCGTGACATTATTAAGTTGGCGATAGTCTACACAAAAGCGTGTCGATCCATCCTTTTTCTTCACCAGTACGACTGGAGAGGACCAGGGACTGTCAGATGGTTCGATAACTCCTTCTTTTCCCATATCGCTGACTATTTTGTCAGCCTCTTCCTTCTTGGAAAGAGGAAGTCTTCTTGCTGATTGCCGGATCGGTCGGGCACCCCCAGTATCAATCTTGTGCTGGACCACATTAGTTCGACCCCCTTTTCCTTGTCCGGTATCGAAGATGTCTTGGTACTTTTTGACTAAATCTCTTAGTTTGGGCTGTTGAGCTGGTTTTATGTCTTTGGAAGAGATGGCAACTAATTTTTCTAGTTCTGTGGGCAAGTTGTTGGGTTGGCTAATCGTACCTCGTACGCTCCGGATCACTGAGGAAACTGACGAGCAGTGCCCCAATATTGTTCCTTTCTTCAAGGTCACTGGAAAATAATTGACGTTCATGACCCTTACCGGCACAAATTTGTCAGCACGCAACAAGGTCTTCCCTAGTGCAATCCCTCGTCCAATTTTCTCATCATGAAGTTTGGGCTCGAACATCACCACGTTTCCACTGCTCGTACTCCCGTCCAGGCGAGCTTCCAGAATGGTTTCAGCCCTCTCAGGTACGCTTACATCTTCAGCCAACAATACACGGATCAACTCCTCGCTTCTCCCATGAAGCACCAGCTCTTCTCCGTTGACACGTAGGACGCCGTCTTTGAAATCCAATTCAAACCCTCTGGAATTCATGATGTCCATTCCGATGATTGCATCGTCTTCGATGTCCGCTACAAGTGCCTGATGTTTCACTTTAGTGTTGCCCAAAATTATTTCAATCGGTAGCTCGCCATATACAGTAGCTGGCTCCCCTGTTGCTGTGCGTAGCTTCCAAGTTGTCGGTTCAATTCGTTCCGGTGTTCTGGCAAAGGAAGGTCCGAGAATTGTCCTAGTCGCACCTGTATCTAGCAGCATGGTGCAAGGCTCGTTATTGATGAGACCGTCTACGAAGACACCCTTGTTCTGTCGTTGAAGGATAGCGACATATGCGTTGTTAACCGGGGCTTGCCGGACACATGCCGACGATTGCCCCTTCTCATCGACCTTTCTTAGTTTTCCTGCATCGGAGTCGATGAATGTTGGACATTTGCTACGCACATGTCCAATTTTGCGACAATTCCGGCATCTTATATGTCTTTTCTCAGGCAACACTTCCTTCATCACTTTTCTTATGGCAGCTTCCAAGTTAGCAGGCTCCTGTGAGTCTTCCTCAATCGTTTGAACTTTACTTTGGCTTTTGCAGCATTGTTTTGCTGCCTCAAATTCCAAAGCTCGTGCCAGTGCGTCTACGAGATGTGTTGGACGAGCTAATATCAACGCTTGTCTGGTTTCTTGGTCACGGAGTCCATCCAAGAATGCCTGAACCGCTAATCGCTCCATTACATTTTCCGGTATGGCTGGATATGCGAGACGAACCAAGCGTGCAATGTCAGTTTCGAATTCTTGTAAGGATTCGCCCGATTTCTGGCAGCGATTTTTCAGTTGGGAGTGGTATACGTGTTCCAAATGGGCCTGGCCATATCGTAATTCTAGATGTTTAATCAGCTGATCATAGTCCTCCTGTTCTTGGGCGGTAAGAGTTTGTAGAATATTCGTCGCTTCTCCACGTAATGCAAGTGTTAGTGCTACAGCTCTTTCCCCTGCATTCCATCCATTTGCTTTGGCCGCTGCTTCAAACTGTCGGCGGTAATTTTCCCATGGAGTTTTTCCGTCGAATTGAGGCGGCTTCATGGAAAGCTTCCCTATTTCAGAAATGACCTTGACATCTTTTATACCCTCTTGAACTTTATCCAAGTTCAAACTCAAGTCCAGCATTGCGTTTTCGTTAACCATCTCTGTGGAGGGCGCAGTATTAATTCGTTTTTCCAGCTTACTGATCGTTTCCTTTATTTTATCTACCTCCGTCTCAACGGTTCCCATTCTTTCTTCTAGAAATTTAGCCACACCACACAATTCTTTTTTTAGACCTTCTGTGTTTTCCAGGACCTTCTCTTCCAGGCTTCTTGAATTTTCTAGAAGCTTTTCTTCCAGATTTCTAGAATTTTCTTGAAGCTTCTCTTCCAGATTTTTAGAAAGCTTCTCTTCCAGATTTATAGAATTTTGTTGCAGCTTCTCTTCCAGATTTCTAGCATTCTCTTCCAGGCTTCTTGAATTTTCTAGCAGCTTCTCTTCCAGATTTCTAGAATTTTCTTCAAGCTTCTCTTCCAGATTTCTAGCATTTTCTTCCAGGCTTCTTGAATTTTCTTCGAGTTTATTCATTACCAAACTTAAATCACCTCCGGGAACTTCGAATAAAAATGTTTCGGGGTCCTCACCTTCTTGTATAAGTCCTTCTGCAAGTCTTTCCTGGAGTACTTGCTTTTTACCTGTTGTTTCCAGTTCCCTTTCCTCCAATTCCTGTTTCAATTCCGCTACCTTCAAATCCGCAAGGCGCACTTTTCTTGAACACATTTTGTCTTTGACGAGGTATCAGTCTATTTTACACGAAAAGTTTATCAGTTTGTTAAAAACTCACTTCGCGAATTCTTTTCCACGGGCCACCAGTCTATTGTCTGTTTCACGCGAACAGTGTATCAGTTTATATTCCCACGCACAATTGTCCACTTCGCGAAAACCGGGCCACTGTCTATTTTTGGCGTACAAAAAGGTCTATCAATTTATTTTTCTGACTATCCACTCCACGATCACTTGTTTATTTTCAAAATCTCGCTTCCGACACCAATTGTAACGTAAATAAACTTAACTTGGTTTAACTAATTTATTTAACACTTGAATATACAACTTAATTTATATTACTACGTCACTGTATAGCTCGATCGTATGGGCTCGTTCCGACTGTTCACTCCCTCTTGAGGGCTGTCTATTTATCTCCGATACAGCATTCTCGATGTTTCGAATTCTTCCAGTTGGCGACGGCATGTTCCAATTGTTTCCAATATTGACCGTTGCATTACGCGGAAGAGCGGCTGGATGGTTCTCGAATATCTCCGGGGATGATCTCATCGCTGTCGATGGCGACGCGGGAGGCGACAGGTCCGGCCTAGGTTCGTTACAATAGTGTGCATACAGAACTCCAAATAGTGAAGTCACTGTATTTTTAAATAAGATGCACTATCTGCCTAGCAGGAGTGGAGTCACTTGGCAGAGTGGGTCAATTCTATTTATAGACAGTACGTCGCTGAAACAGTGGCGCGTGAGGTGAAAAATGGCAACAGCGCATGTGAGTGGCAACGTTGGCGAGTCGATTGATGGTGGAATGTATACTTCAACGGTCGTTGGCGGGTCGTAGACTTCAAAGACACGGTTGGTGGAGGGCCGAAGACTTCAAAGATATGGTTGGCGGTGACGGAATGGGCCTTGGTCCAGGACGGAATGCAAAGATACCGCCAAGCGGTCCGTGCTAGGATTTTGGTCTGGCATGTTGGGTGCAAACGGCTATGTTGAATGTGGGCGTGGAAGATGGAGGTCGATCTAGTATGATGGTGCAAACGGCCATATTTGGGTTGAGTTGGGTTGGGTTGGGTTGAGTTGGATTGAGTTGGGTTGAGTTGGGTTGAGTTGGCCCCCCGTGGACCGTGGGAACATTCAGGGGTTGGCCCGCCGTGACGTTGGCCCGTGGAAAAATTGGAGTTGGTTCGTGGCGTTGGCCCGTGGAGGAAGAATTTTGGTCAAGCAACCATTGGCCCACCGTGGCTTTGGCCCGTGGGAAAATTTGGGGGTTGATCCTGTCAGTGGGGTGCGGATACAAGGTCCTAAAATTTGGGGGTTGCCCTGCGAGTGGGGTACAGGGTTGGCTCTGCCAGTGGGGTGCGATTGCGAGGATTGGGCCTGAAATTTGGGGGATGGCCCACCTCGTTGGGTTCCTTTCGGACAAGAGAGAGAGAAAAAGAGACATATAGAAGAGTGTGCGGAGCGTAAAGATATACAGGGTGTCTCATTGGCAGCTGAGAGAAAAACATGGCCGACATCATTCAAGAAAAAAACATGGCCGCTTGAGAGAAAAAAACATGGCCGCTTGTCATTGTGAAAAATACATGGTTGCTTTGTAAGAAAAAAAAAACATGGCCGCTTGTCATTGTGGAAAAAAACATGGCCGCCTGTCATCGGAAAAAACATGGCCGCCTGTCATCGGAAAAAAATGGCCGCTTTGTAAAAGAAAAAAACATGGCCGCTTTATAAGGAAAAAAACATGGCCGCTTGAAGAAAAAAACATGGCGTTAAGAAAAAAACAGCGCCTCTCATGAGAGAGAAAAAAAAACATGGTTGATGGTCATTGGAAAGAAAAAAACAAATATCTGTCATTGGGGAGAAATGAAGAATGTCTGTTGGAAGAAAAAAACATAAGCGCCTCTCATGAGAGAGAAAAAAAAACATGGTTGATGGTCATTGGAAAGAAAAAAACAAATATCAAATATACAGAGTGACTCAAATTACCCTGAAATACATGGAGTCATATACGTTTTGTATACAGGGTGTACCAAAAAAGTCAACGTCCCCGATTCAGCTGATTTTCCACGAGCTGATGTGAATCGATGTACTTGAAAATCGATTTAAAAAATAAAAAAATAAGTTTTCGTCCTATCATAGCAAGTGAGGTGTCAAATGGAAGGAGAACACCCATATAATCTAAATTCATCAAGTTCCGCCCTCCAACTCTATCGTAGAACAATAAATCGCTATTTGATAGCCTTAAATTACATGAAATAACAAAACCAATACTCAATTCATATTGGTCGCATCGAGAAGAGTCCAAATTCATCAAAAACAAGAAATGTTAAAATTGAGGTTTCGAACCCACGACCGCCAGATCTCCAAAATTTGATTTCGATAATTTTGGTATCATTGGATTCGTATCTATGTCAAGATACATAATCAAACATTTTCTGGTGCCCAAAGGGCACTAGGAGTTAACTTCGTAATATCTCAACATGTTGGTACTCTGAGGGAAGGAAATTCAATATACTATACGTATTATTGATCCGTTTCAATGTACTTGCGTCAAAACGATAGGAATCAGCATAGGAGTACTCTACAAGCAATGTAATTCTGGAAATTAAACTTTGATCAGGTCTACAAGTTATATAGGTATCGAAATATAAAACTTGCTGGACTGATATATCATCATAGATTCAGAGTTCAGGGAAACGGGTGATTTTAGCAGCGGATTTTCTGTTGAGTTCACAGCGACATTAAAACAATCAACTTTTGAAAGAATTTGAAAAATAATTGAACACTTGGCTGGATAGTCCCTATAAAAAATGGTAGATTGTATGCAGTATTGAAAAAAAAAGAGACACTACATATTAAAATAATCCACTTTTGAAGTGAAAAAAAGAAAACACTGGAGAATAAGGCACTGAAGAATAATAAAAAGTACTTACTTTTTGATAGATGAACTCAGGCACGAAAAAGTTTCGATGAATAGCATGAGTACTAGTATTCGGAATGAGAACACCGATAGTCGGTAGGAGCGCTGATAAATAACTGACGCGTTTGCCATTTGGAACGTTTTTCCCTCCCAACCGTCATGCATACGTGACCGAGCGTTATCAGTATGGCCGGAAGCTATTTCCTGTTTTCGATGATAATTAAAGTTATTATAAACAATGCACTTTCTGATAAGAAGTGTTATTTCCGGTGTTCACTGCCATATTGAATAAAAGTCTGAATATATTAGAATTTTATTCAACTCAGAAAAAATGGATTTTGTCAGCCACACATCGCTGTATCTCTTTCAATGACGAATTCAGCTTCCTAGGCCTTTTCGACATTGGAAAAGGCATTCTAACCCACTACGTTATGATTTAGCCGCTGGTGTCACTGGGGGCGCTAGTGTCCGGGTCGGCGGCCATTGTGGGTAACGTGTGATTGGTCAGTGGGTGTAGACGGACATATTGGAGGTGGAGCGTAGTGTAGGCACGCTATTGGTGGGTGCAGACGGCCATGTTTGGGTTGGTTGAGTTGGGTTGGTCTGACATGCTATTGGTTGCAGACCGCGGTAGGCTGGTGTAGACCGCCATGTTGGAGGTGGACGTGCGTTGGGTAGGCTGAATGCAGATGGCCATGTTGAATGTGGGCGCGGAGGTTGGGTAGGCATGCTAGTGGGTGAATTCAACATGAATGGCACTTGTCGTCGAGTTAAACAGAAATGTCGACGTTTCGGATCTATCCGAATCATCGAAAAAGAAGCACTTCTGGTCTGTAATAATAGAGATAGAAGAAAACTGATGCTCAATTTGGATTGGCCACATCGAACAGAGTCCAAATCCATCAAAATCTCATAAACCGGAAGTGACCACTGATTTCGATGCGATAAGGGAAATTTCGGTGTCAATGGATTCTTCTCAATGCCAAGAATCATAATTACGTATTTTCTGATGACGAAAGGGCACTAGGAGCTAACTTCGTTATGGGGTGAGATACAAAAGGGTGCGAGTACTCTATCAAGACAACTTTGACTGAAGAACATGAATATGAAAAGTTTGCATGTATATCATGCGGAGTTGAACAAAAAACGGGAAATGTCGAAACCTGGGTTCGAGCCAGGGACCGCCAGATCTTCAGTCTATCGCTCTTCCAACTGAGCTATTTTGACCAATGAAACAATTTCTTGAAAATCACAATTTGTACCCCGACATGGTCGAGAAAACAAGCATCCAGGGTGTCACATAGGCTGATATCGTCATCGTAAAGGAGGAACATGAATATATATTTTGAAGACAGGATGTATAAAAAAAAGTCAACGGCACCGATTTCACATATTTATCAAAAAGCAGAAGGAAATATAATAGCCATCGATGACTCTACAAATACATTCTACGAGGCCTCAGGGTAATGACATCACAACGGCCTTCAACCCCAAAACATTCAAAGTAGAGGGCGAATAATGACATTTTCCGAGGCGTACCAATGACATCACAACGGTCTTCAGATACATCGATGGACATTTATATTTCTTTCGTCGAGATACATATTACAAGTATAACGAATTCACCCGGAAAGTCTCAGCAGGACAATTCAACTGGAATTTATTTGATATACCATGCCCCGCCGAAGGACTTTTACAGCAATTGAAGACTCTACTATCGAAAATTATATATGTATATGATGATAAATAAATATGTTATTTGTACATCTGTTTTTCACCCAATCCAACCCAACCAACCCAACTCAACCCAAATATGGATAAATAACCTCGAACCTCTGTTGAAAGAGTGATGTCACTGTGACGTCAGTCCTCATGTTGATGTAATGCGAAAATACCTACACAAACACACCGATCTCCATGGCCAACCCCAGGAGGAGGTCTTACAAAAGACTGGAGATGTGCACGGCCTCGTTATGAAGGTTTAAACCTTCGGAATCCCCACTTGTTATCGCTATTTAGGACGAATCTTAAATATCGATAACTGATAGGCCTACCATTTGGAACAATAAAGATGATGGAGGGAATACTTAATGGATAATTTTGACTCTTTTCTATTTCAACAGCACGAATACAGACTTCCAAGTTAATGGAGGTTGGTTGGTTGAAAGCTGACGAGCCAGAGACAGGGTTGGCACTTAGCTTCCCTTGACACTGCGACCAGCTGGGGTCTATTGTATCACTCTGTCGTCAGTGGTTCCTCATTCAAACAGGTTTGTGCCTTTAATTAGGCTTAGAAGCCTGTTGATAAGGTTCTTCGGATTCATGCCTGTTTCCGGGCTGATCTCTCCAAAGGTTCTGTGTCGCCTACTACTTAGGGCGTCACAGTCGAAGATAATATGAGAGGCTGTTTCCTTCTCTCCATCACATAGCCTACACTCCACGGTTTCCCTGCGTACTCCCATGGTGTTTGGGTGTTTTCTTAGGCCGCAGTGTCCAGTCAACAAACCTATTATTATACGAGCCTTCGTTCTGTTCTTATCCGGTTTGGGCTTTATTTTCTTCTTTTTATCCACTCGTCGATCAGGGTCCTGCATCGGTTTTTGCTAATCCCATGTGCAGGTTCTGGCCCTGTGAATAGCGTTTCAGATGCTTGTCTAGCTAGCTGGTCCGCTTTGACGTTGCCTTCAATGCCTCTATGACCTTGCCTTCAATGCCTCTATGACCTGGCACCCACATCAAGGTGACCTTGTTGGGTTTTGTCAGCTCGATGAGGTTCTGGAGGCAGTCCCAGACCAGTTTGGACTTTATCTGTATAAAGTTAGTGCTTTGATAGCACTTTGACAGTCAGATAGAATGTAGATGTGTGTTTTCCTATAACCACTTTCTAGCTTCTTCTGAATGCATACCATGATAGCATGTGTTTCAGCTTGGAATATCGTGGAGCATTTGCCAAGTGGTATTATGTAATCCCTTCTTGGCCTTACCCCATGTATTCCTGCTCCCGTTCCTTCAACTGTCTTTGAACCGTCTGTATACCAGACTATGTCCGCAGTTGATTGTGATTCTATACTCGGGGCCCATCCAGATCCATCAATTCGTGTTTCGAATGGTTTTTCGAATGAGTATAGGGGTTGCATGTAATCTGAAATCATTTCGAGTTCTTCGATGTTGATTACATGAGTGATTCTGGTATGTCCAGTTGTTCGGATTCTCCAGTTTTTTGTTTGTTTCAGTCTGTATGCACTCATCCTGGCCTCTCCAATGATATGTAAGTCAAGGGGTTCGAGGTTTAGGATGATTTCCATTGCAGCTGTTGGAGTGCTATTCATTGCACCCGTGATATAGAGACAGGCAAGCCTCTGGATTTTCCCAAGGTTGGTTTGTGCCTGTCTTTGATTTGTTTTTGGCCACCATAAGAGTGAGCCATAAGTTATTCTTGGTCTTATTACCGCTGTGTAAAGCTAGTTCATGGCTTTCGGTTTAAGCCCCCGGGTTTTTCCAAAAGCTCTCCTGCACATCATGAAGGTTATCTTGCTTTTGTTGGTTACATGTTGAAGATGCGGGTTCCAGGTTGGTTTCTTGTCAAGAATCAGCCCTAGATATTTCACCTGCTCTACTACTTGTAATGTTTCACCGAATAGTTTGGGAGGTATGAGATCTCCCATGTTTCTTCTCCGGGTGAAGGGAATTAGTGTTGTTTTGTTCGGATTTGCCCTTAGGATCTCTCTGTTACACCATTCCTCTACTGTCCTCAGTGCATTTTGCATTAGCTCTGAGGTTGTTCGAGTATTCTTTCCCTTGATGAGGATGACCAAGTCATCTGCATACCCTTGAGAGTAATACCCTTGGTTATTCAGAGAAATTAGCAGTTCATCTACAACCATGTCCCACAGAAGGGGGGAGAGTATGCCCCCCTGTGGGGTACCTCTGGAAATTTCAACCTGCTCTGTTTCCTCGAACATGTTGGCTTGGACCAGTCTATTGTGAAGCATTGAGTGTATCCACCTGCAGGTGGTTTCGTCAATGCCTCTTCGAGTGACCGCAGAGACCATACTTTCAAAGGAGGTGTTGTCGAAGGCTCCTTCGATGTCTAGAAAAGTGCATAGTAATGGAGGTGATTCATTAGTTCATTGAAATTTTCGACAGCACGAACTACGGTCTTTCAATTTGATAAAAACGGTTCATTAATTCATCGAAATTGAGGGGCTTTTCAACAATTATGAATTTCATTCAACATATTCACTGATTTTGTTCACCTCTCTGAGCAGATTGTCGTCGTTGGTGTCGTCATCATCCATCTCAAACTGTGTTTGTGGTAACAAAGTTTGTGAAAATTGACCACACACATTACAAATTCTTATTAATTTTTCATACCCAAAAGGTACAGAGCTGTGATCGGAGAGAAACTGTCTTTTTAGGGGTCTTGGTTCTTGGACCTTGGACCTTTGCCCTTAGGCATCGGAACCGACGTTATCTCCAAACAGAAAGTTTCCGTATTGAGTCCTGTGGAATTTGATTGATATATGGCAGAAATTCTCTGCCACACATCATCAATTGTCACCTGCGATGCAGGCTTGAAACGCATCCACCCTAGCCCTCTGACAAAATCCTTGGAACAGAAAGTGAAACCGATCTGATCGGTTGGCTCCACTCCCTCTGTTCCTTTGAGAATAATTTGGGTGATTGCATCCCTCACCCACCCCACAGGCTCCGCATTCTTGGGTATATCCGCAATTTTGAACCCCACAGTTCCACCCTGGAGTCCAAAACGTCGAATTTTTCTTACATTGTCTTTAACAATGTTGAATTTTTGCACTGTAGACATTACAAGAATTTTTGTTAACCACAAGACAGCTCTGAATCGCACAATGATCTGGAACAGACTGAAATCAGCAGTGGTTACGAAAATCACTATTTTTGCCGATTTCAAAAATCTCATTTTTGGTATATACACTTCTAGGCAGTAGATCATTAGGGTTACGATATGTAAAATATTAGTTGGTATTTTATTGTTATCATATTTTTGATCTCTCCGGTACATTCGTGAGAACCGAAAAAGTCAATTTTAAATTCTAGGGTACGGAACCCATTTTTATTTTGATAAGCTCAGACTTGGCGTTTTGGACTGGGTGCAGAACGCGTACTGCCCTTGCCCGCCTCGTTCTTAAAATTTTGGTTTAGTTACGGAACACAAAATTTTTAATTCCAACTCGCACTTGGATTCTTATTTTGGGTTGTTCACGAGTGTACCACGAACCGTCTATACAAAGAAAAAGTAACTGTAAAAACGTATTGAAGGAATGGCCAAAGGTTCGAAGAACCTATTTTCCAAATTTTGTATTTGAATGCGCGAATGTCTGAATTCACACATTTTACAAGAGGCAATATTTACGAGCGATTTTTTCTATTTGGAATATTTCAAGAACTTCTACCGAAGAAGGCTGCAGACTATTTTCAACAGTTAATATAAGTTGATTAGTAATTAAATTCGGGGTTTGGAAAGGACGCCCACAGGCTTGAAGCGCCGGCTGTCACAGACACGCGCGTCGATGACGAGATCGGATTACCAACCTGTCGTGTACCTGACCCATCCTAACAATTGACTTCATAATCCGAGTTTGGGTTGGCGCCATCAGATCCAGGTCATATCGGTCGGTGAACCGATATGAACTTGAAAACGGAATATTAATTGGGCCATCTCTTGCATTCCTTCGATACGAGAATCAATTTGATTAAATATTAATTTTACGGGAGAATTAGATATATGAATATCTTGATTTGCGGGTGGAACGGTCATTGCACTCAGAATTCATTATTCTGAAAAGGCTAGTTTTCCCAGAACAAGATATTTTCGTTCGAAAGAATGAGTACGAAAATCTATTGCACATTCTCTTTCGTAAATTAATTATAACTTTTGCAGTTCAAGTTGAATGTGAAATTTTCTTTGTGTTAGACATTTGTATAGACGGTCCCCTGAATCGTAACTAGTTTCCACAGTTCAATTGCAAACGTTTGGATGGATTTCATAGAAATTAGCGGAGCGCGGTTTCTCCATAAGAAATGCATTGAACAGAACGCGACACTGGTTGCGATCACGTAGTCGTGCGAGGATTGATATTCTCTCCGTATTGTTTTAGGTCGAGAAGTTGGAATGGCGCTTTATGATTGGTGCAAAGGAGCTGAAATACCCGCGGATCGCGAGTATATCGCGAGTGTGTCGGACACGCCCCTTTTGCAGTCAAAAGCCAATTAAAGACATTCGCGCAAATTTGCAAACTATAAAAATGGAATTAACGGTTTTTCCACTCTCGTTTATTCATTCCCGTTTTCTCAGTTGGCAGTTTCCCAGTTCTCAGTTGTGTTAGTGCGTCGATAGTTTCACGAGGATATTCCAGGGCGTGGCACCCATCTTTTGGCGGGAAGAAGCGGAAATCCGTGGAAAGCAGTGGAAAACAGTTCGTTTGCGGGCTACAAGGAAGTCAGTACGTCGCGTCGTCGAATACTGCAGCATTTCCAGTGAAATCCGGGAACATCGGGAGCGATTTTCGTCCGGAGACTTAGAGACTTAATTTCAGGGAGTCGCCTGAGGCAATTAGTGCTTCGATTGGTTTGTTTTGCGAAGTGTACTAATCATTTTTTTTTTTTCAGGGTACTAATTAGTGTATTCTTGAAAGTTTTTCAGATCTGGGACTGCTGACACGCACATATAAGGCATGCGGCTCGTAGGACGTATCCTGGTAGGCTTTCTTAAATGAGGTCAGAAGAATGGTCTAAATGGTCCTCGTTGAACTTGTTGTTTATCGCAAGTACGGGGGCTTGGACTTAATTAGCTGCGCGTAAGAAGAAAAAGGGATTCTCAAACCGAGTTTCCGGGCTCCCGGAAGGGAGTTTCCTTGGCCAAGTGTCCTTCCCCCAAAAATTCCTGCACGTAGGTTTCCAAATCCTAATTTGTTTTGCGAACAGAGGTTAAATGTAAATTTCTTAAAATAGGTCGGGCTGCGAAAAATATACGCCTCTGTTCAAATTAGCAACCGTGCATTTTTCAAGTCATTCCCAGGCTTGCCCCTTTTGTAAATCGATTAGAATGGACGGCCACCACTTCATGACCCGTCCCACGAAAAGCCCAACGAACACACACCATACCACACCTCCAAATTTCAAGTCAGTTCCTTCTGAACAAGCACGCGTTTCAGAGAGAATTTCTCTGTGCTCGGAAGACAACGCGGGGGCATTCAGGGCTTCTGATCTAATTAGACGTTCTCCAGTGACGTTGGTTAGCTTGGGCCAACCGTCACAGAATAAAACTTTGAATTCAAAAAGTCAATTAAATTATCCTGTTGGAAATTTGAACTTTGCAGTCCCGGAGGAGCGTGAGCTCGTGTGTGCTTCGTGCGATTGGACCTTGCCAACAAATTTGCCGGAATTAGCGAATTCCGAGAAAACTTTACCACTTGCTCGCGATTTCAGAGTTGAGGATAATTCCTTGAGGGCGCGTAGGGTGGAAAGGAAGAGTTTTCAGGTGACAACAAGGGAAGTTGACGTTTCTCCCAGGATGAATTTGAGGGAACAAAATCTCAGAGAATCAGATAGTTTTTCAGGCAGTGTAAATCGGGGATTCACTGTGGAGGAACGGCAACAGGGGAAATTGTTGGAAGAAAACCATAAATTAATTTTGAATAAAATAATGGGGAATAATTTTCGGCATTCAGGGCCTTCAGCCCCGGGGATTTTTCCTTCTGGGGGTTACCGGTCGGTGACGACGCAGGAGTCGACACCGAGGCACCAAATCGTGCCTAACGGTAACGTTGAGATTTTTCAAAATTTAGATTTTCCAAATTTAACTTTGCGGGAATCTGAGGCCCATGCGGACGAGCATGGGGGTGATGGAATGTTTTCCCCCGACTTCCATTCCAATAATGAGGAAGTGGAAGTAGGAGAGAGATGGGCCAGAATGACGGGGTGGGATAATGGGTTTATCCACAATAATCCGCGAATAGATCTTGAAAGGGTTTAAGAGTCAGGCCGATGCACATTCTGATCGCCAAGAGCCATATGGGGAAGCGCGAAATCCCTGCTTGGAACCATATGGGCGATTCGTTAGTTTTTGGGAAGTTCCAAGAGAAACGAATTTCACAAAAAGTAATAGCGATGCGCGTTTTGACGTTTCGGACTTTGAAGAACCCGAAGGGAGGGACTTGCGAAGTCCGAAATCGAGTCGAAACCTCTTAGGGCGCAACGGGGAGGATTGTTATTTAAATAGTGATGTGGAAAGTCGAAATCAAAATTTCCTTTAAAAAAAAAATAACATCCCCCCTAATTCAGAACATGTCTCCCAAGGCGTGGGGCTAAGGTATTCTAGAGAGAATTCCCGAACTCATGATTTAGAATATTCAAATCAATTCCAGAATGCGAATATTCCCATTAGCAGACCACAAATGGCTGCTTGGCGCCCAACTAATATAGATTTACCAAATTATGGTGAAAATGAGTACGACCAGCAATTTCCTCGTCGCGCACGGCAGGCTTGTTTCGAGCAGACTCGAGCCGCCTCGAAATTCTCCACTGGAGCAAATTAGCACAGATAGCATTTTGTTAAAACTAATAGATGCTATTGAAGGTAAAGGGAGGGGAACCCCTTCTCATGAAAAATCGATTATGGATAGTTCCGGTTTTATTATAAAAATCAGACCTCCGACCTTCAGCGGGTTGCCTCACGAGGACCCATTAAAATTTTTGGAAGATTGCGAAAAATATTTAGTTGAGTATCACCCAACTCAATGGGTAAAAATGACGTCCGACTGGCTAAAAGGTCCAGCCGCGACGTGGGCACGTTCATATGCGAACTGCCCAAAACTTGGACATTTTTCTGTAATCGTTTCAAGGAACAGTTCAACGGTAAGATTTTGGTCTCAAATTTAGAGTCAGAATTGTTTGGGTCTGACCAACCTAAAGGACAGGACGTCGCATCCTTCATTTTGTACAGCGTCTGTACCCGGAATGGGAGGAGCAACGTATTGTTCGACTGATTTTGAACAGAATTAGTCCTAACATTAGAGTGTATTTGCAACTTCATAGTTTTCAGACTATTGAAAGCCTCACTCAAAAAGCGGTCGCAATAGAATCGCTAATTGTCGATAAAAAGAATTTGCATTCACAATCGAAAGTCGATAACAAACAGAAAAATCGTGAAAATTCGCCCGAGCGCCGCGACGCCTCGTATAAGTCTGTCAGCGAACAGCATCGCAGAGAGCCACCGGGACGACGAGCGATTTTACACGAACGTCCAGAAAGGGACACTAACGTCAACTTGCGTATCGAAAAGAAAAATGCAGTTTCTTTCGACAAAGAGTCTTGGCGAAACACCGTCACTGTTCCACAAAACGAGAGAGGTTTTGTAAAAGAATCTAAATATTTCAATAATTGAAATTATTCGAAAAAAACAGATTGCTTCAAGTGCGGAGGAGATTATTGGATGTCTGATTGTCCCCAAAATAGGAGGCGGGAGAATTATTCACCCCCTCGCAAATTTCAAAATTCGAGCCAACGTTTTCAGAACGAAGGGCCGAGGCCACAGGCCGCATCGCAAGATGCACGTTTTCAATCAAAACCCGGCGAACGGTCGCCCTAATAATAGCCGCCCCCGTAATGAGAATGAAACTTCGAAAAAGTCAAAAAACGAGGACAAGGGTACGTCAAGGGCCCTGAACTCGTACAAAAACTAAATCGAAGTCATGAGAAGATCGGTCGTTTGACTGATGAGGGTGCCCGCGTTAATGCTACTACGAAAGCAATCACTAGTAGGGTGTTTTCGATTAGCACTGACGCCGATTTGCCTTCTAATGAGGGTAATTCGCTTCCCTGTATAAATAACATTAATATGTTACAGCCAGAAGAGACTTCTTCGTTAAAGGTTAAGGATAGGAAAAAGGGGAAAAAATTTGAGGTATCGAGTGACTTGTTGCCGTCACAAAAACAGGGACCACAAATTTCCAGTGGGATCCCTATTCCCAAAAATCGTGTTTCTGTTGTTGCCACTGGTGGTAGGCATAAAAAAGTTCACCCATCGCAGGATGTAAAACGAAGAAGCCCTTGCAACTTGAAAAAGAAAGTTGGTGGAATTGCGAAAATTCCAATCCCATTGAAGGTTGAGAAAAAGTCAACTTCAAAAGTTTCTGTTAAGAGACCGACCCCTTTCTTAAGCGTTGTGAATCGTGAACTCCAAGCCAAAAGGGTAGTTCGAGCGGTTGCGATACCGCTGAAACAAAAACGTGAGAGGCTTCATGAAATTATTACACGAATCGGAGCGTGTCATAAAAATATTTCTCGAAAAAAATGTTCTCCAGTGAGAAAACAGAATTTGTGCATCGATTACTATGGGATGAAAGTTTCTCCGAAAATTTCATCAATGGGATGTCCGCCGAATAGGGATTGCCGTTTTCGAGCGGTAAAGTCCGAGAGGGATGTGTGCGTTCCGTCGATTTTGCAAGACGCACCATCTACGTTGGAAAAAGTCCGAGACAAACTATCTTTTGGGCGGAGGAGATTTATTCTCCGCCAAAGGAGTATCCACTTCCTGAGATTGAAGGAGAGCAGCTACCAGAAGAGATGAAAGAAGATTTCGTAGACTTGGTTAGGGAGTTTGTGGATGTTTTTTATGAGTTGCCACGTCAGCCTGTCACGAGGGCTGCCGTACATCAAATCGTTTTGAAGGATCCTACACCTTTCAAGCTTCGTCCTTATAAGGTTAGTGATGAAAAGAAAGCACTTATTCAACGGGAAGTTGATAAGATGCTAGCCGCTGGGGTTATTCGTCGTTCACAATCCGCCTATCAGAGTCCTGTCGTCATTGTTACGAAAAAGGATGGTACGGCGCGATTTTGTGTGGATTATCGGAAGTTAAATTCTCAAACTGTTCCGAAGGCAACTATTTTGCCGAACATTCATGAGACAATCAAAGAGCTTGGACAGGCGAGTGTTTTCACTAGCCTTGATTTGAAAAGCGAGTATTGGCAGGTGGCTATGGAAGAAAATTCCAAGAAATATACCGCTTTTGCAACACCGGAAGGAGGCTGCTATGAATTTAATTCTATGCCTTCTGGGCTTTGCGCAGCTCCTGGTTCGTTTCAAAGGTTGATGTCAGTTGTTTTGGTTGGGTTTATTGACAAATTTGTCAAGGTGTATTTGGATGACGTCATCATCTATAGTAATTCCAGGGAAGAAAATCATCTTCATCTACGTCTAGTTCTTGAGCGTTTCACGGACTTTGGTGTTCGTTGCCGAAATGTTTCTTCGCTCAAAAGAGACTTGAGTATTTGAGGCATGTAATCACAGAGCACGCTAACGAGCCGCTCGAAAAGCATGTTCTCGCTATTCAGGATTTTCCGAGGCCGAAGAACATTTCGCAATTGCGAGGTTTTTTAGGTACGGTAGGCTGGATTCGTGAGTTTGTTCCAAATCTCGCGGAATTGGAGGCGCCGTTAACCGATCTTTTGAAAAAGAGTTCGAATCGTAGTTCTTGGTGGACTGGGGAGGCTGAAGAAGCGTTCACCAAGATCAAGGAAGCGTCGTCTAGACCAATGGTATTGGCTAGACCAGATATGACTCTGCCGTTTGTACTACAGACGGACGCTTCAGGAATAGGTATGGCGGCCGTTCTTTATCAAGTGGGTGAAAACGGTGACAGGAAGATAATTTCACATGCGAGTGCGAAGCTGAAAGGCCCGGAACTCAATTACCATGTGAATGAGACCGAATGTCTGGCGATCGTGTGGGCTATTGAGCGCTATCGTCATTACCTAGAGGATAGGCAGTTTTTGTTACGAACAGACAGTAAGGCTTTGACTTGGCTGGACAATTTCAAGGACGCGAGGGCGAAACTGACACGGTGGGCACTACTCCTGCAAGAGTATTCCTTCACTGTGGAGCACGTCGCGGGTAAAATAAATCAGCTAGCTGATTTCTTATCACGAAACCCCGAAGGTAGCCACAGCGAGGATCTCGATGACGATATGGATCGTATGGGGGTACCACCGATTAAAGTCGAGCTGGAGCGTAACACCTCTGTCAACGTGGTCGAGACGCCCTACGAAGTTGATATTCGTCGGCAATTGGGTGATCCCGAGACCCTCGGTAGAATTGCGAGGTTGCGTACCTGTAAAGAGATAGGACCTCAGAGTATTGCGGATCAAGTTTTGATTAGGGACTTTGTGGTAGACAATGGAGTCTTGTACTACCACAAAGATAATCGTAAAACTTTATTTTTGGCGAATGAACTACGGCAGGATATCACAGCGTATTACCACGACCATCCAACGGCCGGACACCCCGGTCAAGCTGAAACCGTGAAAGCCATTCGCCGACATTACTGGTGGCCAGGGTTGGCAGAGTATGTCAAGGCGTATGTTCGTGGATGTTTGGTGTGCCAAAGTACGAAGGCGATACGGCACCAATCAGCTGCCCCATTGCGGCCTACTGCAGTGGATAGGCCCTGGCAAACTGTATCGGTGGATACTTTGGGCCCATCCGCAAAGTCAGAACGTGGTAATCGCTATATCGTGATTTGCGTAGATCTTTTCAGTAAGTGGGTTGAGGCGAAAGCCGTCCCTGCTGCTGATTCTGAGGAAATGGTGGGCTTTTTAGATCAGGAGATCCTGGCCAGGTGGGGCTGCCCAGAAGCCATTATTTCAGACCACAGCACTATTTTTAATAGTGATCTGTATCGGGGATATTTGGAGAATAAAAATATCAAAGCGATATATTCTCCAATATATCACCAACAATCGAATCCGGTGGAACGACGGGTTCATGTATTGAAAAAGATTCTTCGAACCAAACTCATTGATCGCCCTGAGCGAGAATGGGAAAGACACGGATATACATCACCTCGCCCGGGTGATTGGGTAATTCCCATGTATGAAAACCCTGTAAGAAATCTTCCTGCTGACAGGCAGGCCCGTATTGAACGGACCAATCGAAGGCAAGCGGTCTATCAGAGAAATTTGTTTCCTGATAGAAATAATTCGCCACCACGAGAGTATCAGGTAGGGGACCTGGTACTGGTGACGTCAAAGGAAGTTTTGGTAAGACGATGACAGGTCCCCATCCTATAAAACAAGTGCTAGTGACGTCGATCATATTGTTCACTTAAACAATATTAGACCATACGCTCAACGAGTTCTGCCGAGTACTGTGGTGCAGTATCCGGGTCAGCCAGACTCACTTCCTGACGAAGGGCACGATATTGCAGATTTCTCAGATCACGGCGATCTTGAAGAACATCTGATCAATCGAGAAAGGGCTACTCCTGAGGCCGGAGTAGAGCCCTCGCAAAGTCCCGGAACGGTGGTCGCTGAGCCACCCAGGGCAAATATCGAATCGCACAACCGGGATCCAGAGAGTTCAAAAACCGGAGATGCGTCACTGAGGGCGGTCGATCCACCCACGAAACGTTGGAGGCGTTCCTCACGTATCGTGCGTGTCATTAGTCCCTCACAACAGGTAATTCCTAGGCCTGATTCTGCTGAGAATCCGCCTATCCCCGTTGTTATCCCGGAGGTACCAGTTGTAATACCGGACCTCCCAAAAACCCAGGTGTCACCCATACGGACGGGTGCTCCACCTCTGAGACGTCGTTCGCGTATAGTCCCTATCAGTCGTCCTGTTGGAAAAGGCTCCCAGACGCGTCTCCCTGCGAGCCAGAAGAAAGAAGCTCTTCTGCAGCGTCGCCATAGAAATAGGACTGTGAGTGATTCCTCCGAGGATGAAGCTCCCAGTCAGACTTTCGTTGTAACCGCTATGGTACATCGAGAGGCCAATGCTGAAGTGTAGTATTGTATAGAATTCAGGTATGAGATCGAAACACAACCAGCAGATTTGCTCGCTAAAGTTAATGGCGTTGGATAAGGCTGTAGGCCGGACCTGTAACGATGGCTATACACTTGCATTGAATTGTCTGGTATGATGATCCTACAAACTCAGTTAGCGGTCATGGATCGCGGGAATTGCGGGGTATGAGATCCGTCGATTGCCGAGTAATTTTTGCTCTCCCTCTCTTTGGGTCAGGAAATAGATGAGAGGTGGAACGGGAAGGTTACTCGTGCGCATCTGTCTCCTGAGTCAAGGTTGCTGCTCACAATACCATGTGAATACAGACGACTCCAAAATTAAGTCTTTCTAGCAGGGGGGTGTTACGAAAATCGCTATTTTTGCCGATTTCGAAAATCTCATTCTTGGTATATACACTTCTAGGCAGTAGATCATTTGGGTTACGATATGTAAAATATTAGTAAGTATTTTATTGTAATCATATTTTTGATCTCTCCGGTACATTCGTGAGAACCGAAAAGTCAATTTTAAATTTAGTACGGAACCCATTTTTATTTTGATAAGCTCCAGACTTAGGTTTTGGACTGGGTGCAGAACGCGTACTGCCTTGCCCGCTTCGTTCTTAAATTTTGGTTTTAGTTACGAAACACAAAATTTTTTAATTCCAACTCGCACTTGGATTCTTATTTTGGGTTGTTACGAGTGTACCTACGAACCGTATATAAAAGAAAAGTAACTGTAAAAACGTATTGAAGGAATGGCCAACGGTTCTGACGAACCTATTTTCCAAATTTTGTATTTGAATGCGTGAATGTCTGAATTCACACATTTTACAAGAGGAATATTTACGAGCGATTTTTTCTATTTGGAATATTTCAAGAACTTATATTTTCTACCGAAGTAGGCTGCAGACTATTTTCAACAGTTAATATAAGTTAATTAGTAATTAAATTCGGGGCCTAAGTATAGTTTGGAAAGGACGCCCACAGGCTTGAAGCGCCGGCTGTCACAGACACGCGCGTCGATGACGAGATCGGATTACCAACCTGTCGACCTGACCCATCCTAACAATTGACTTTATAATCCGAGTTTGGGTTGGCGCCATCAGATCCAGGTCATATCGGTCGGTGAACCGATATGAACTTGAAAACAGAATATTAATTGGGCCATCTCTTGCATTCCTTCGATACGAGAATCAATTTGATTAAATATTAATTTTACGGGAGAATTATATATATGAATATCTCGATTTCACGGTCATTGCACTCAGAATTCATTATTCTGAAGAGGCTAGTTTCCCCAGAACAAGATATTTTCGTTCGAAAGAATGAGTATGAAAATCTATTGCACATTCTCTTTCGTAAATTAATTATAACTTTTGCAGTTCACGTTGAATGTGAAATTTCCTTTGTGTTGGACATTTGTATAGACGGTCCCCTGAATCGTAACTAGTTTCCACAGTTCAATTGCAAACGTTTTGATGGATTTCATAGAAATTAGCGGAGCGCGGTTTCTCCATAAGAAATGCATTTAACTGAACGGGACACTGGTTGCGATCACGTAGTCGTGCGAGGATTGATATTATCTCCGTATTGTTTTTGGTCGAGAAGTTGGAATGGCGCTTTATGATTGGTGCAAAGGAGCTGAACTACCCGCGGATCGCGAGTATATCGCGAGTGTGTCGGACACGCCCCTTTTGCAGTCAAAAGCCAATTAAAGACATTCGCGCAAATTTGCGAACTATAAAATTGGAATTAACTATTTTTCCACTCTTGTTTGTTCGTTCCCGTTTTCTCAGTTGGCAGTTACCCAGTTCTCAGTTGTGTTTAGTTGTGTTAGTGCGTCGATAGTTTCACGAGGATATTCCAGGGCATGGCACCCATCTTTTGGCGGGAAGAAGTGGAAATCCGTGGAAAGCAGTGGAAAACAGTTCGTTTGCGGGCTACAAGGAAGTCAGTACGTCGCGTCGTCGAATACTGCAGCGTTTCCAGTGAAATCCGGGAACATCGGGAGCGATTTTCGTCCGGAGACTTAGAGACTTAATTTCAGGGAGTCGCCTGAGGCAATTAGTGCTTTGATTGGCTCGTTTTGCGAGTATACTAATCATTCTTTCTTTTCAGGGTACTAATTAGTGTATTCTTGAAAGTTTTTCAGATCTGGGACTGCTGACACGCACAAATAAGGCATGCGGCTCGTGGGACGTATCTTGGTAGGCTTTCTTAAATGAGGTCACAAGAATGGTCTAAATGGTCCTCGTTGAACTTGTTGTCTATCGCAAGTACGAGGGCTTGGGCTCAATTAGCTGCGCGTAAGAAGAAAAAGGGATTCTCAAACCGAGTTTTCGGGCTCCCGGAAGGGAGTTTCCTTGGTCCAAGTGTCCTTCCTCCAAAAATTCCTACACGTAGGTTTCCAAATCCTAATTTGTTTTGCGAACAGAGGTTAAATGTAAATTTCCTAAAATAGGTCGGGCTGCGAAAAATCTACATCTCTGTTCAAATGAGCAACCGTGCATTTTTCAAGTCATTCCCAGGCTTGCCCCTTTTGTAAATCGATTAGCATGGACGGCCACCACTTCATGACCCGTCCCACGAAAAGCCCAACGAACACACACGATACCACACCTCCAAATTTCAAGTCAGTTCCTTCTGAACAAGCACGCGTTTCAGAGAGAATTTATCTGTGCTCGGAAGACAACGCGGGGGCATTCAGGGCTTCTGATCTTATTAGACGTTCTCCAGTTACGTTGGTTAGCTTGGGCCAACCTGTTACACCGCTGGCCTATTATTTGGGAATAAAAATACTCCACCGCGGCCCCAACCACGGTTAATCCGCTTGACATATACAGGAAGTTTAACCCTCTGTAACGCCACTGGTTTGGTATGGGCAATTATTTCCTATAATTAGCCCTCGACGCTAAGGACGCTTCCAATATAGAAAGTTAATATTTTATTTACATTTACATTTATTTTACAGGGCGAATTATTGTTTAGGTCCGGAGAAAACAGAGCACAAAAAGTCATTTGATCGAAGAAACACTATAAAAGGGGTAATCTCGTCTGCTGTAACCTTTTCAATGATGGAAATTGATTCGTTTTAGAGTGATTAGATTTTTCTTTAACTATTGTGGAGCTGATTTTACGCTGAAATTTTTAACTGAGCTGACATATTTGTATTACTTTATCAAGGTTTTGAGACATGAACGGATTTTATTCTCGTGACACTTTGCACTGGACCTATGGCGAGGTCATACTATATTTCTTTTCGGCTAATCTAAGTGATTACTGAACGGACTACTGTTTTGAACTGAATTAATTCTTTTTGCTTCCGTCGTCTTTTATAAGATCTTCGACACGGTAGCCAGTAGGCGGGGTTTATTTAATGCCATTGTTTTGTTTGCCGTTAATTGGTTGTTCGGGCCGATATTAATGTGGCTCGTAAAAATTATAATGGCCTTGTTGTTCTGATACACTCATGAATAAATCGCAGTTCTTATCTATGATATTAATGGGTAAATTATCAATGAATGACATGTATTTATGATGGTCTGACTGAGTTCCGCTGAAATAATGACCAAAAAGGGTTTTTATGAGGTCTCGGAGTGTCGACCTTCTTTGAATTACGAGTTTGTTTACTTCAATTAATGATGCGGGATGGTGATGCTCGAGTTATCGCAATGGTTTTTAATGACTTTGTTTTTTTTTTCTTTTAACTGCCCTGTGGTTATCAACGTTTGGCAGGGTACTGGATTTATGACTTTGTTATTCGGTTGTTATTGAAACTGATTTTCTTATCTGGCTGTGACGTTCCTATTACATAATATCAGGTGGCAAGTTTGATTTTTCTTTTCAAGGATTGATCATAACAAATCGACCCCTCCCCTGTTAAAAAGGTCTCTACTTTTAATATTGAGACCTTTTTCCTTTTTTTTTTCTTTTTTGACTCAAATATATGGTTCTATGTTTATGTTATGAGGTCACCTTTGTTTGTTACCTATAAAAATGCTAATCTGGGCTGAGTCATGTATTCATAATTTCGGAAGTATAATAATAAAAAAAAACAAAAAAAACAGTTGGCATGCACAAAACTTAAATAATAAATAATGTCTCGTCACTATGAATGTTTATTCCTGGGGTTTTTGGAGAACCAGAACCGTCATCTGTTCACTCGGTCGGTGTTGCAATGGCCTTGTTGAACGCAAGGGTGATTATGCTCGAACTGGCTACCTGGAATTCGTCTGGGCTGTCCTCAGAATCGTCATCCGGGGAGGTATAGTCGGCTACGGTTCTTGGGATCTGGTTGGAGACTCGCTTATAATTAGTTGAGTCAGGTCTCTTCTTCCTTCATGATGGTGAGGGTTTGTTACGGTCGTCAGTGCAAAATTGACAATTGCATAAGGTTGGGTAGTGTTGGTTTTCGGTGGCTATCGTCGGGCTGTGATTTTCGGTGGCTGACTGCAAATTCCGGGTACTCTCTGTTGTGCAGTGGAAACAGTCGCACTGGGTGATGTTCCGGGTTTCCAATAGGCGCATGTATTCCGCATGATGTCTATTAAAGTGTAAAATGGAGAATGCAGTGTGGGTGCGCACGTGCTCGGAGGGTGTTTTCTGTTTCCACGTGTTGACATCGTATAGCAGATTATTTACGGATGCCTTCAGGATACTTCGCCTCGTGTCGAAACTGGAAATTTCACTGACGGAGTCTAGCAGCATCTCCAGTAACTGTGGTTGGTATGTCGACGCACTACTGGTTTTTATTGAAAAATTTGTTTTCTGGTTGACGTAGTGACTCGCGTATAAGTTCGGGGCACAATAATGTATAATCTGGTGTTTTTGGGTCAGATTTTTGTCACTCCGGGGTTATCTTAGGGTGGTATATCCTATCTTAGGGTTGAGGCACTTATTTTTAATGTCCATTTAAATGGGTCCCTTTTCTTAGCTTCATTATCGCGAAGTGGTGAAAGATTATTTTTATTCGTAACGGGGCATTGGGATCACATTATTTATGGTATTTTCCAGTCAAGCACTCGCGGACGGGTAATAAAATGTCCTTATTTATTTGTATTATATATTTTTCGTTTCTTGGGTCCACGAGAGGCCTTTGAATGGATGTGATTTTATCGTCGCATAAATTGGTTCTTTCGGCTGATTTTGTGGTATGTCAATGT
This sequence comes from Gonioctena quinquepunctata, assembly GCA_018342105.1. Classification (NCBI taxonomy): domain Eukaryota; kingdom Metazoa; phylum Arthropoda; class Insecta; order Coleoptera; family Chrysomelidae; genus Gonioctena; species Gonioctena quinquepunctata. Next base: position 72,120 of record JAFIRS010004540.1, read on the forward strand.
CAGTCTGGGTAGGTTGAGATTCAATAACCGTGAGAATGCTATCGGTCGGCATTCCTGTGGGAACTTGACGGGGTAGCTTATGATTGATTACAAGTAGAGTCAACGTATCCCAAAGCTGCGACTACATGGTAGGTACAGCCCGTGATTCTGGAATAGCTATCATATTTTATGGCTGTTTCCATGCAGAATTTTATTATCCTTATGCAAAATATACTCCTAAAAACTGCTGGTTACATCTCCAATAAAGGTGAATACTCCATATATTTTTTTTCATCGTGCTGTTGGCTAGTTTTCTAGTTCCTCGGGTTGAATAAGTTTAAAGTAGAAAAACCTTGGTTTTGATACAGGCTTATTGGCCATTTTGTTTATCAAAATATTATTCACGGCTTGCCTTTCTGAAGAAAAAAGTATAATTTCTTGGGCTTGTCTCATTTCTTCTGTTGTATATATACCACCATCACCAATAGGCTGTATTCTGGCTAGTTGCATTTGTTGTTCTTCACTTATGGATAATTCTACAGGGGGGTTTCCTGCTATGGGGTAGGGGTCGTAGGCTAACCAAGTACCCTCTATGTAATATTTGGCGGGAATGATTGATGAACATTCGATCTGTTGCCCTACTTCCTGTAATATATCGCTAACGGCGCCATAAAATACGTTTTGTTTAAATATGTCACAGGCAACTCTTGGTAACAGTTTTTTCTCTCCTGATTTGGACTATCGCCGGTGAATAGTGTCGGCGAGCATCGTGTTCATGCTTCTCTTGAACGATTGCTCGATATATAAGAATTTCGAATTTACATAAGTTATTATATCCGCAGTTGGCTCTCCTAATGTAATAGCGAAATTAACCTGAGCTGGGGTCGTGTTTCTTGGTAATTCGAGAATTAGGATTCTTGGATGTTCTGTCAACCACATTTCAAAATCACAAATTCGCTTCTTTTTAATTAACTGCACGGCGAATAGTTTCGTCCTGTCTTCAATAACCATGTATTGGTTTATGTCCGTCGCGCTTAGTTTCTCTGTGACTTTAGTGGCCTTTCCTCGTAGAGGCTATTCCTTCGACATTCAGGGAGGTTTTATAGGGTCCCAGGCTAGGTCTCCTTGGAACGCGTCCATACAATATCCTTTACTAAATTCCAAGAGAGTTGGTTCTCCAAACTAATAGTATTGGTATCCAAGTGGGCGATCTGGAATAATCTTTCAAAATGATTTTGCGGTGGCGGTAACCACAACATCTTTATATACCTTGCCTTGGAATGTATAGGTTGGAAATCTTGCATTTACCATTTTCCTCTAGTTCTCCGGCCATCACGATTCTAGCGGTTTGCGGGTATTTGGCTGCAATTTAATTATGTCTCCGAAAACTCGGTATTCCAAAAAACTGATGTATTTTAAGCATTCTGATTTTCCTACGGTTTGATAAATGAAAATCAGGCTTATCAGTTATAATCGCTGAGTGTGAGAAATACCACAGTGGACCATCAGTTGAGTAATTTCTACAAAAACAGGACTTAACATGAATGGTCTCAAATTTCTGTTTCTCAACCGCGTATACAGAAGATCCCACGCTGTATGCGTTGGACAATTCGGGCATTGTTGTACATCTTTTTAACGATATTGGTAATATTGGCGGTTGGATTTCTAGTCGTAGGTATTAATCCGGCTGTACCGGGAATTTCATAATTAAAATAATAGTCCCCGGTATCAAGATTATTTTTAACTGCGTATTTGGCCTGGTAATTTTATCTTTTTATTTTCTATCGATACGGAGTCCTGAAGCACATCTGGCCTATATCCATCGTCGGGCCCATTTCTACACTTATTCCTTAATCGCTAGTGTCCGACCTTGGTCTCGCCCTTTAAGATTTTCTTTTATCTTGTTACAAGGCAGATGTCTCGAGATTTGTGAAAAAGGGACCGGAGGTTCGGAGGGTGTGACCGCGCTACAGGTATAATAGTTCAATGTTTATAATCACGGATATTAACTTCACTTATTGTTCAGCTGACCGTGTTAGGTTAGCGGTATAGTCTCGTATTTTTCTCCGCACTAGTACACTTGGAGTTTTTATTTCTCTTAATGTCCAAGGTAATAGAACAATTAGAAATTATGTTTTGGCAAGGAAAACAAAAATAATTTTGTTAAATTTATTTCACGGTTATACTATACTCTATACATACATACATCTCCTAGATTTTCTCGCTTCATTATAACTAAATATAAATACACATCTTCAGTACATTCCCAGCGCATTTCATTTTTACATAAGGTTATCGTTTTTAATGATGTTTGCCGGTTTTTGAAAGAATCCAAGGTTCCTCAGGGACCTGTCCCCGCGACCTTGTTTGGTAACCATGGGTTACTTCAGGGACGCTTTCCTTATCGTCGTCCGATGTTTCACTGGGGTTACTATTTTCTAAACTTTCTACATTTTCTAGGGGTAGTTTCGTTTAGCCTAGGTGTTGGCGCTACTTCCGGAGCGTGTTCAGTTCCTACCGTATTTTCGTTTCCTACACGTGGTTCGTGGATGTCATTCAATTTGTGACATTTTTCCAACTCTTCGGGAGTGATACAATGAGTCATGTCCAACATTAGTGGTTGTTCTTCGCACTCGCTAGGGCGTTTTCCTTCGCTCTCTGTCGGGATCTCTTCTTTGGTGGCTTTTCTACAGGCGTCATTTATGTCCATATTCTTGTATATTTTTAGTCGGTTTGCGTGTACAATTTGGGTTTTGGTTTTCCCTGCTTGTTGTATTTCAAAATTGACAGGTGATAGTTTTCTTAAAACTCTCCACGGCCCTGTATCTCGTGGCAGCAGTTTCCGGAATAGTTTTTGACCTGTTTTGGCGTTGGGGGGTGTTTTAAAGTATGCTAAAGATCCTATGGGAAACTCTTTTAATTTAGCCTTTTTGTTGAATTTCCTATGTGATTTTTCCGCGGAAGTTTCTACGGATGCTCTGGCCTTCTGATGTGCAATGTGCAATCTAGGGACCATTTCGGACGCATAATTTTCTAAGGTGTCATACCTTATACGTGGTGCTCTTAAAGTTAGGTGATGTGGGAGTAGCATGTCTCTACCAAACATTAAGAAAAAAGGACTCTCCTGCGTGGATGAATGAATCTGATTTCTTATAGCCACAAGAGCGTACGGTAACTGTTCATCCCAATCGAATTTTTGTTCCGTCACAAGGTGTGATAAGGTGGTTTTTAAATGTCCATGGAATCGTTCTACTATGCCATTCGTTGCTGGGTGATATGCTGTAGTATTCAGTTTCTTGATTTTTAATCGTTGGCAAATTTCCAGAAATAGAGCAGATAAAAATTGCGATCCTCTGTCACCAATAAAACATCTCGGTGCTCCATAACGTAATGATATGTTCTACAAATACCTTCCTACGTCTCTCGAAGTAATATTAGGTATTGGAATGGCTTCGGTATATCGAGTCAGGTGATCTATTGCTGTAAATATATACTTGTTCCGTTTCTGGTGGTATTTAGTGATCCGACTATATCGATGGCGAAACTCTTGAAAAACTGTTTCTTGGAATTGGATCCTCTGCATTTCCGCTGGCTTTTGGTTCGTAGTTTTAGAATATTGCAGGAATGAATTTTGGATGTACTTAATGATATATTTTCATGCTAGGCCAGTAAAATTCTCGTTGTATAGTAGTTAGGCTTTTTTGTCCTCCATCACCGGAAAATATGTTATCGTGGTACAAACTTATTATTTGCTTTAAATGATTTTGGGGCGTATATTTTTCCTTCGCCCCGTCTACTAGTCGTTTTAAAGATAAAATTTCGTCGAATATAGAAATTCTCATTTTTTATGGTCAACGTAGGTGTTAATGCTGAAATTTGGGGTCTGTCTTCTTGCATTATAGATGTCTCCAAATGCCATACTGGGTCCACCAGGGTTTCCCATTTTTCGCTTGATTTACTTTGAACATACTTGAGGTCCTTGTGCCCTTTTGAGGCATTTCAATGCCATTGGTTTTTATCCTAGATAAGGACGGATTTGATTGTTTAGGCCTTCTGTATTAAAGTAAAATGAGAATTCCGGAGTGCCATAGCCCATTTGTTAGCCTGCTACTTGATCTTTGATGGAAAAAATATGCAAATGGCCGGTGATCGGTAATGATGGGGTGCGCCCGTCAGAACAACCGGGGATTTTTTTTTACAGCCCAAATCCCCGCTAGGCACTTTCATCGTGAAACCTAGTCCCAGCGGATTCAAAAGTTCTGGCTTGAGTAAAAAAGGGGATGTTTGAACCGAAAAGTCTTTTCTTAAAATTCCACCTTATGGCGGTTCCTTAATCTGTGGAACTACAAAAGGTCGAGAAAAGTCGGGAAAACTTTTAGGGTCGGGCTTTTGTTGTTCTTGGCCCACTGGAATTTTAATTTTTTTGGTGGGATAAGCGGTTGGGATATTCTCGAACCGCGGGGTCCTAAAAATGCCCGGATGTCTTTCTACTCTTTTGGTTGTGGATAGTCCTTGGAAAATTTCTTTTTTCTGGATCTGTTTCCAACCTTTTTTTTGAAAATGATAGTCCAAGTATTTTGCTTCTTTTTGCATGAAATTCATTTAAGTTGCCTTGAATTTCCGTTACTGTTCCTCATTTTGCCGGAAAAATTGCGTAATCTGTCTAAATGTTCCGAGATGTTTGGCCCCTGAAAATGAGGGTGTCCAAGTAAAAACACTCCTTACCTTATATTTAAAAAATTTCCCGGACCATTTAATTTTGACCATCCCCTTGGTCCCGTAGTGTCCGTTTCTGGAGAAAGGCTTTTCCTGTCTCTCCCATCCAATTCAATTTGAAAATATCCACTAGCGAGATCCATTAACGTATAAACCGGTACCCTGCAACCTTTTCGATCGTATCCTGTATATGTGGTAAGGAAAAATCTGTCTTCGTAATTGCATTCAGTTCCCTGTAATCAATGCAAAGTCTGAACTGTGGATCTTCCCAGGGTGCAATTTTTTTCAACTAGAATCGCTGGAAAACCCAAGGGCTACAGGTTTTTCTTTTATTATTTCTGTTATCCACCACCCTTGATTTCCTGGTTCATTATTTTCTGCCTCTGTAAGGAATTGATAAGGCGTTTCTGAAATGGCGGAACATCTTTCGTGTGTATCCTATGCTTTGACTGGAGGCTTTGAATACGTCAATGTATTCCTTGATGAGGGTGGCCAATTTAATTTGAGCTTCTTCTGTTGGATTCTCGAGATGTAATTGTTGTAAAATTTTCTGTTCATCTTGTACGTTTATTCTACGGATCATGAGTCCATTTGTGGACGTGTCCACTTTATTTTCGGTATCGGCTTCGAAACCATAGGCGATAATGTGTTTCCGTGATATAAGTAGGTCCTGTTCCAAGATGTTTATCATTCTGATGGGTATTTCTGTATCATTTTTTTCTATCGATCTCGCAATCATCAGTCCTTTTATAGCCGTACTATCTTCAACTATAAATATTTTCCGAAATAATTTTCTTTTTTTTCTAACCATACATATTGTCATTGCTCTAGGGGTAAAATCATATCATTGCAAGTACAGTCCTGTCCCATAAATTCTACTTAGTCAACTTTTACCCCCTTTATACTTTTATTTCTTGTTTACTTCTAAGATTGGCGTCCCGATTTTCTATTCTTCCGGTGAATCGTTCATTCCTCTGTTTGATGGCTTTATTCCGTGAAAAGTTTTCATTTATTTTAACCTTTCTCATGGTAGCACTTTCCTCCTCGTACAGGCTGTCTGTCTGTATAGTGCGTGTATTCTCATAAACAAAATTTTTTCCTTCCCACTGTTGAGTTTTCGGGGTAATTTAGATTTTCCTTTCCACTTCACTCGTTTCTTGTTAGGGAGAGAAACTGTCGCCCTTAGAGGATATATTTCTTTTCGGCTGTCCTGTGAAGGCGGGATGTCTTCTACGATTTTTGTTTTCAAAAGTTTGGAGTTTTTCCATTCCGGTCAGTAAAAAAAAGCCTTTTGGATGAACTGGCTTTTCCAAGAATGCGTTTGGGCTTCCGGCCATATCGCTCAACTAACCTTCCTAGTATACAGGTGTCTCGGTTGTCCCAATATTCCTGATGGATGGGCTGGTTTTCCCATCTCCCCGTTTAGATTTTCTTTCTATCGTTCGTCGTTCCCAGTGAAAAAAAGCTCCATTAAATCCTTTTTTTTCCTGTTCTTGTTTCTGTGAACGCTGGTTTCTGTTTTTTCCCTTTTCCTTTCGGACTTTTTTTGGGTTTTTTAGTGGATGGTTTTTTGATACGCGTCTCCCCTTTTAAAACACGTTCTTCTGCCTGTCCTGGATTTTAATTTATTGCCGTTTTTAGCCGGCCGACTCCTTTCTGGGGTTGAAAAATTAGTTCCAATTTCCGGGAGTCCGGGTTTTGGGCGGCGCCTCCCCTTTTTCTGACTGAGTTTTTTTTTAGACATCGTTTTGGGGCCAGCTTAATCGTAGTAGTAATTTTCCAACTGGGTGCCTAAAACTTCTTAAATCGCTCTTTTTCATTGGTTTTCCTTTCCCCATTTTCCGTATGGTAAATGCGTTTTTGGTTCGTGGTGGAGTTCAATTATTTTCCATTAAGTAATTTTGTTTTTCCAATTATTAATTTAAATTGAATTTTTCTTCGTAATTAACTTCTCTGCGTGGTAATGCAACGGGGGGCCAACGATACTTGGAACCCGTGTCTTTCCAGGGTGGTGCGAAAAATTCCATCAATTTTCTAGAACCATGAATTTCAATTTTCGTGGTATAGGTTAGTATCGTGGTTGGCCTCCTATTTACCGTATTTCGATTCAATGGGGTTGGTTTTGGGTTCCCAAAGGAGAGAATTGCGAACCGGTGCATTTAAATTTTCTTTTTGTCCATTTCTTTTGTCTATTCCTGTTTGTACAGTTGTATGAATACATGACCAGGCTGGATTAAAATTGAAACAAGTTGGTTTTTAACCTACAGTCCCTAACTTCATGCCCTCTTTTATGACAAAAAACGGGGTCTTTATCGTTGTGGGTGGTCCATTTGCTGTGAATTTCAAAACTTCTTTTTCCCGGCCTAGTTAGGGTTTTCTATGAGCTCTTTTTATAAACTGTTCGATAGCTTCGGTCAATGTATCAGGACTAGCGGATAATATGCGTTTCCTGGATGGGGTCCAACAATCCCATGACAAACTGCGTAATTACATCTTGCTCGTGGCGTTGCAATAATATCCGATCTACATCCGCTGTTCCGGTCAACACTAAAATTTTTGCGGCACAAACCTTCAGACGTGCCAAAAATTGGCGGCAAGTTTCGGATCTACGTTGTCGACATTCTAATAGTTCTCTTTTGTCCTGCCCCGGTATCTTAGCTATACCAAACTGTTCTTGTAAACCTCTTTTCAATTCGTTCCATACCACTGTATTCCTCAATTGATTGTCTGCGTCTATGAGTTGTTTCGCAATGCCTCTTAGTTTCAATCGAACGATAGATACTATTTGTAATTCTGTCCATCCAGCTAGAGCGGCTGTATCCTCAATTATCCTAATAAAATCTTTGATATTCGTCTGTCCATTATAATAGGGGATATTATCTAATGTAATTGCTATTGTTGGTTCTGGATTTGGCAGAACTTGCACTACCGGAGCTGTTGTTGACGAAGGTCCCCCTGGAGGAGTCATATTGAGAACTTTCCCCCTTTTTATTTACTAAATAAATCTTTCTTATACTTTCTGATATTGAGTTCTGCGAGTTGTTCGGTATGAACGTTTTATATCTATATATGTTTTTCCACTATTTTCTTTTAAATATATATATATAAAAAATAACAACTTCAATTGTAGTTTTACACTTTCATATATGCGTTCATATACTTCTAAATTAATACCCTTTCACACATGACACCACTGTTACAAGCCTAGCCTATACAGGGTGTTGTGAAAACCACACACCTGGCCACCACTGTTACACCACTGGCCTATTATTTGGGAATAAAAATACTCCACCGCGGCCCCAACCACGGTTAATCCGCTTGACATATACAGGAAGTTTAACCCTCTGTAACGCCACTGGTTTGGTATGGGCAATTATTCCCTATAATTAGCCCTCGACGCTAAGGACGCTTCCAATATAGAAAATCTATACTCGATTAGTCCTTTTTTTGTAAAGTTGCTCGCAAAGTCACAACTTGTAGTAGTAGTAGCAATTATTTTGGAGAAATAATCGCACAGAAGTTACTGAACGTGAGCGGCTACGTTCAACATATTCTTTCCAACTACCCGGAGGAACATAGGTTGTTTATTTAGAAATATGTACCGTTCGCTGAACTCTATATCAATAAAATGCACTTAGATTCATGAAGACTTATATTCATATAAACAATGGAACACCATAAAACACACAAAAATCACAACTATAACTCAATTATTCGGGTATACGTCCATAAAGTAAGCAAAATAACTAGTAGCAATAAATATAATTAAAAAAAAAACTATATGAGGTAACTAACAAGAAGTTTGTTCTTCTGCTTAGTTTGTAACCGACTACTGTTTCGGAAAGACTCAATACAACAAAAAAATAATAATAACAAAAGATTTGGGTGCACGTATCCCTAAAGACAATTTCACTTCAGTCCCATATAAACAAATCCCTTTTACAATTAGTGGGCTTATTACCCAATTATATATATATATAAATATATATATTACACAAAAAAAAACATTAGATATAGGCAACAACATGACCATCTTTACTTGTGATTCCTCTGTACCATGTATTATGATTATATAACAACAACCATAGTTTAACAACACTCGAAAATGTTCCTTTCTATAGAGATATATGTATGCATAACATAACTTGTAAAACGTCGTGTAATAATACGGAGCCAAAACATCAATTTCTATAACAGGAAGTCTTTACCTGGGTCTCACTATCAATTTGTCCTCCTCGGGTTGCACTCGAATGGTTTCAAGATTACGCGGATTTGTTAGTTTACCTGCTTGTCACTGGTCTTTAACGGACTATTTTACAGGGCGAATTATTGTTTAGGTCTGGAGAAAACAGAGCACAAAAAGTCATTTGATCGAAGAAACACTATAAAAGGGGTAATCTCGTCTGCTGTAACCTTTTCAATTTGGAAATTGATTATTTTATGAATTCTGAATTTTTAATTTTTTTTTTGAGACATAACGGATTTTTTTTTTCGGACTACTGTTTTGAACTGAATTAATTATTTTTGCTTCCGTCGTCTTTTATAAGATCTTCGACACGGTAGCCAGTAGGCGGGGTTTATTTAATGCCATTGTTTTGTTTGCCGTTAATTGGTTGTTCGGGCCGATATTAATGTGGCTCGTAAAAATTATAATGGCCTTGTTGTTCTGATACACTCATGAATAAATCGCGGTTCTTATCTATGATATTAATGGGTAAATTATCAATGAATGACATGTATTTATGATGGTCTGGCTAAGTTCCGCTGAAATAATGACCAAAAAGGGTTTTTATGAGGTCTCGGAGTGTCGACCTTCTTTGAATTACGAGTTTGTTTACTTCCCAATTAATGATGCGGGATGGTGATGCTCGAGTTATCGCAATGGGTTTTAATTTTCTTTTTTTTTTCTTTTAACTGCCCTGTGATTATCAACGTTTGGCAGGGTACTGGATTTATGACTTTGTTATTCGGTTGTTATTGAAACTGATTTTCTTATCTGGCTGTGACGTTCCTATTACATAATATCAGGTGGCAAGTTTGATTTTTCTTTTCAAGGATTGATCATAACAAATCGTCACAGAATAAACTTTGAATTCAAAAAGTCAATTAAATTATCCTGTTGGAAATTTGAACTTTGCAGTCCCGGAGGAGCGTGAGCTCGTGTGTGCTTCGTGCGATTGGACCTTGCCAACAAATTTCAGAGAGTTGAGGATAATTCCTTGAGGGCGCGTAGGGTGGAAAGGAAGAGTTTTCAGGTGACAACAAGGGAAGTTGACGTTTCTCCCAGGATGAATTTGAGGGAACAAAATCTCAGAGAATCAGATAGTTTTTCAGGCAGTGTAAATCGGGGATTCACTGTGGAGGAACGGCAACAGGGGAAATTGTTGGAAGAAAACCATAAATTAATTTTGAATAAAATAATGGGGAATAATTTTCGGCATTCTGGGCCTTCAGCCCCGGGGATTTTTCCTTCTGGGGGTTACCGGTCGGTGACGACGGAGGAGTCGACACCGAGGCACCAAATCGTGCCTAACGGTAACGTTGAGATTTTTCAAAATTTAGATCAATCTGGGGTACACAGATGTGTACAGGTTTAATGTTACTATGAAACACCAACTGTTTTTCTATAAACATGATTGATGTGACAGTGAATGTCAGTGGTACTGATACTTTCAAAGCGTACTATTTCCTGAACCCGACTGTTATGGCATCATATGGATGGGACGACATGGTTCATAGAAAGAGAACCCATAGATATTGAAGGCAATACGTTGAAACTGGGTCAAAACACCTACGAACTGACTGAGGGCTTGAAGAGACTTCTGACTGAAAACCAGCCCACAAATTTCACCGATCAAGATCTTATAAACTATAAAGCGATTCTGATGTCGACCGATGCATACAAAAGATCAAATGGGTTGAAGCCGGTCGTTCGATGCACAGTATCATTGTAGGAGGCGGTTATTTCAGATAATATTTTCACCCAATTGTAGGTGCCTTGCAAACTAAAGTACATGTAGAGTCTTTCTTTCTGTGTTCATATTACGTGAACTGCCATACTTTGTAATATTATGTTATAGCGGGAATTTACAAGCAATAATCCATACGTTACCATGGTCACTCATTCATAGTTGGTTTTGTACAGAAGTACTTCATATGCACTACTTTTACATGTATTCTTATGGGAGTAAAGCACACATTTTGATAAAATCGGGGGCCTCTTTGGGAAAATGGAACCGTTCAGTCCTCCGGTCTACCGTTTTACTCTATACATTGCACTGTGTTATGAAAATCGCCTACTTAGACGAAAACTTCATTTTCACTTGGACTGGGTGCAGAACACGTACTGCCCTTGCCCGCTCGTTCTTTTATTTTGTTCAGTAAGGAACACACCAACTCATACTTGGTATTTTTTGAATCCAAGCTTCACGAGTGACCCCATATACATCTCCAATTGTTTTTGAGGACAGCCTGTACAAGTATAATCAATAAACGCGAATATTTTATTGAAATATTTTGGACCAGAAATCAGTGGATTTAGAAAATGTATTTCGAGGATTGAGTATGGTTCAGAGAACCTAAAAACAGGATTTTCTAAATTTATTTTGACTGACTGTTGCATAAGAGCACTTTCAGTATTGAAAGAGAAATTTCGTTACATTTCCAAAATGATTCAATATCTATAA